>CP120498.1:0-150349 GCA_029489945.1 Nigrospora osmanthi
AAAAGAAGCTTTAAATATATATACTTCAAAAGAAGAGTTCTTTAATAAGTATAATGTATATAAAGATAAAAATAACTTAGGTTATTATTTAGCAGGTCTTTTAGAGGGAGATGGTAGCATATCTATACCCTCTTTAGGTAACACTACCATGAACAGAATACTTAATCCTAGAATAGTTTTTACTACTCATATAGATAATTTAGGTTTGTATGCTTTTATTCAATCAGAATTAGGAAATATAGGGCGTTTTCAAACTACAGGTAATGTACTCCGTTATATTATTGGAGATAAAAACGGAATTCTTGTTTTTATCCATTTAATACATGGTAAACTTCGGACACCTAAAAATAAAAGATTTAATGATTTAATTCAAAATTTTAATGTAAAATATTCTTTAAATATATCAGAAAGTCATTTAGATTTTTCTGCTTTCGATAATAATAGTTGATTAACAGGTTTTGCAGAATCAGATGGACATTTTGGTATTAAATATTTAGAAAGTAAACCTAAATCTGAAGATATGAAAAGATCCAGAAGTGAAAACATAAGTTTAAAATTCAGATTGGATCAACGTGCATATGATAAACCTACATCTTCTTCTATGTTACCTTTTATGGAAAAACTGGCATCTTTTTTAAATTGTAATGTAAAAATGTATAACAGTAATAAAACACGTACAGAAATATTATCTTTATCAGTCTCAGCTATAAATAATCTAAAACCTCTTATTGATTATTTTTATAAATATCCTTTAATAGGGGAGAAATATGATAAATATTCTAAATGAAGTAGAGTTTATTACATGATAATATCTAAAGAACATTTAACAAAAGAAGGAAGATTAAAAATTAGATCTTTAATAGAGAACTCTTAACTATGTACGCTAAAAAAATCGAAGATTTTTTTACGCCCTCTTCTTTAAGTAGCCCTGCTTATTCCAACCCTAGGGGGGTCAGCACTAGAGTGCTTATAAAAATCGTAGATTTTTATTCGGGCATTATTTTTTGAATTATTATAATAATTCAAAAAATTAGGAGGCTGACCCCAGGCGCTTCGCTGACCCTGACCCAGGCGCTAGCTGACCTCGGGGGTATGGGTATGGGAAAGACAAAAAAGAATATTCTATTCTATTCAGCCTTAAAAGTGCTCTCGTTAAATTTAACTATATGCTGGAAACTCCTAAAGCCTTAGGCATTAAAATATTTATTTAATATTATTAGTAAAAGTCCTAAAGGATGTACCAATGGATAATCAGCAGGAAACCAAAGGACGTATAATTATCCTGGTAGGGTCCTCAGAGACTATATGTTAAAAATTAATGCGTTATAATTTTAAACCCATTATTTAAGATATAGGCCACTTAATGCTGAAAGGTATTAATTTTTGACTTTTTTAGGTAACCACACTCTCGCAGTACAAAAAGGTTTAAATTTAGGTGTTATTTTATTTATAGTATCTGAAGCTTTATTTTTTATGGCTATATTCTGAGCATTCTTTCATTAAGACATAGTGAACAAGAACCAAATTCCGGGGAAGTCCTAAAGCTTTAGTAACCAAGTATATAAAGGAAACTTTTTATATGGCCTGATTAATGACTCGGGGTAAGGTAATATCACTAAAGATGAAGAACAATTTGTACATGAAATGGGTAATCGCGGATCTAAATCATTCTTGGTTTAAAGTCAAGTGTATACAGACTATAAACTTAAAGGGTGTAAAAGAGCAACGAATAGACGGTTCTTCAATTAAAAAAATTCTTTTTTAATTGTAAGGTGTGTTCTGAGATGCCGGGAAAGCCGGTCATGTTACTTTTATTTAATTGAACAGAAGACAATCGGTTCTTTAATAATAGCCTCCGGAAAAATGTATTATAATCATTAAGGGTTTAAATTTGAGTAGTAATAATAAATATTCTACTATAACAAATAACTCCACTTGTCCTCCTAATCCTTGCAAGGGTTATGAAGGATCGGTGAAATTAAACCCTTATTATGTAACAGGTTTTGTAGATGGGGAAGGATCTTTTATAGTAACAATTAACCCTCATACAAGGTATAGAACAGGCTACAGAGTTAAAGCCACTTTTGCTATAGGTTTACATAAAAGAGATTTAGCTTTATTACAATGAATTCAACAATTTTTAGGTGTAGGTTCTATATCGAATTTTGGTTTAAATGGGATTATATATCGTGTTTCTGATTTAAAGGAATTAAATATAATTATTTCTCATTTTGAGAAATATCCCTTATTAACTAAAAAACAAGCAGATTATCTACTTTTTAAACAAGTAATTTCTTTAATGGAACAAGGAGAACATTTAAATACAGAAGGTTTAAATAAGATATTATCTTTAAAAGCTAGTATAAATTTAGGTTTATCTGATCAATTAGATAAAGCTTTCCCCGGTATTGTACCTGTTATGAGACCTATCTTAAACCATCCTTCTTTAATTAAAGATTTTAATTGATTAGCAGGGTTTACTGATGCAGAAGGATGTTTTTTTGTTTCAGTAAGAGAATCCCCTAATTCTAAATTGAAAGAAGCAGTATCTTTAAGATTTGTGTTAACTCAACATCTTCGTGATGAAGAATTTATGAGATCTCTTATTACAATATTAGGTTGTGGTAGATATATACCTCGTTCTAACAAAGATTACGGGGAATTTGTAGTAGAAAAATTTTCAGATATAAATCAAAAAATATTACCTTTATTTGAACAATATCAACTTAAAGGTATAAAACGTTTGGATTATGAAGCTTTTAAGAAAGTAGCGATTTTAATGGAAAATCGTGATCATTTAACATTAAATGGGTTAAATGAAATAAAACTAATTAAATCCAATATGAATACAAAAAGAATTCTATAACCTAAAATTGCCTCTACCCTTCGGCCTAGCCCAGCTAGTCCGTCCTAGGGTCGAAAGGGGGGAGGGACACCCGGCTTCGCCCCCCTCTGATATTTATATAGTAAATAGGGGATTTTGGCCTTCTTTATCCTGAAATAATCTAAAATTTCTATCGTTGGTTCTCGGGAATTTTTTTTTTTATTATTTATAATAAAAAAAAATAACCAAGTTTCAGTCGCTATATGCGACTAAGAAATTAAAGGAAAGACAACACCTGAAACTCGAAATTATTAGGGTTAAAATTAAAGTAATAAAAACGAGTGCCCTTACACCTACAGTAGAATTAGGAGCTCAATGACCTCCTTTAGGTATAGAACCAGTTAATCCTTTCGAGCTTCCTTTATTAAATACAGTAAATTTTTATACTTTTGATATTATATATATCATTATTGCTGTGTGAGTGCAAATCTCATTCTATACATTTATTATTCATAATAATTTTCACGGCTCCGCAGCCCAGCACACCCCTTATTGGTGTGCGCAGGGCTCTTATTTTATATTATCTAACTACCCTTACTTTATAAATAGATTAAACCCTAAATCTAAAAGATATTTTAGTACAAGTAATAATTTAGATGTCGAATTCTATAAATGATTTTCTGGGTTTACTGACGCAGAAGGATCATTTATGATAACTCCGTTAGCGAAAGGATTTAGTTTTAGATTTTCTATAGGTTTACACATAGATGATTTAAACGTATTAAACTATATTAAAGATAAGTTAGGTTTCGGAAAAGTATATTCTAATGATAATACTTGTCATTTTAATGTTACAAAAAAAGAGGATATTTTAAAACTAATTAACATATTTGATACTTATTTGCTTAATTCTACTAAAAGATTTAATTTTTTAGATTTTAAAAAAGCCTATTCTTTGTATTATAATAGAGATTTGTTAACTCCCGCAAGCTTGCGGGGGTTGGAGTTAACAAATCAAATATTAGATATGAAAAATAATATGAACAATTTGAGAGAAATTTCTGAGAATTTACAGAAATTTAATATATCTAAAGAATGATTATTAGGGTTTATTGAAGGAGACGGTTCTTTTAGTCTTAGTAGAAATACTATGGAGCCAGTATTTTCAATAAAACTTTCAGAAAGAGAATTATCTCTTTTGTATGCAATAAAAGAATATTTAATAAATAACCTAGATTTAGACATATATTCAGTAAATAAATTAGAAGGTTCTTCTGTAATATCTCGACCCCTTCCGGGGTATGGAAAAGGTAAAGCGGTAAATAACAGTAAACCTCTTGCTACATTAACAATAAAAAATGTACATTTTTTAAATAATGTTTTTATACCTTTTTTGGATGAAAGTCAATTCATATCTAAGAAAGGCTTAGACTTTAAAGATTTTAAACTTATTTGTCATACTATTTATATGGGTGGCTATAGAACAGAAAGAATTAAAAATTTATTAATAAATTTGTCTATGACTATGAATAACTCTAGACTATCTAATTATAAAGGAGAGAAGGTAAGCATAAGCCAGGCGGATCTCCATGATATATTAGCTAGTGAAGAAACTATTCAACATCTTAGCGATGGACGAGAGTTAGACATTAATACAAAAAAATTAATACATAGAAGATCAAGTAGTAGTGTTTTTGAAATTTTCAAACCTTCGCTAGCCGGAGGCTCGGAAATCTTAATAAAACGAAATTTAGCAGATTCCGCTAAAGAAATAGGTATAGGATTTAATACTTTAAAAAGACAATTAGATAATGAATTTTCTGAAGCAGAGTACAAAGGATATAAAATAAAAAGAATAGGAGTTTTTAAAAAGAAAATGTAATAATGTAAGTAAAAAGAAGGTTACAATCAAATTTACTTAGAAATGTATAGAAAAATTAGGTGAAAACGGTTAACGATATCCTGATCAAAGACCGTCGGCAGTTGTAAATGTCGCTACAGACTGGTTCACCGGGGTTAGGCTGAGATGTCTGTCCAAATGTACAGTCGAACTTTATAACAAGTACAATATTGTAATAAGAGAAGGATTACTTCATGCCATGTACGGGGAAGTACTCTATTGTATAAATAGAGATTAGAATCTTATGTAAGTAAGGCAATTTTGCTTTACTTATTTGTTAATTAAAATTGAATATTATTATCAAGTGGTGAAAATATGCGCCCAAAATGAAAAAAGATTCTAAATAAATTTAACTTAGAACGTCAGCGCGCTTACGCTTATCCCATACCCCCCTTCGGGGGGTCAGGGGAGATGTTTAGCCCCAGGCCCGTTTTGCCCTCTTTTTTAAAAAGAGCTTGCGTCAAGGGGGCATATTTTTTTAATAAAAAAAATGGCTACGCCCCCAGAGCTTATTCATCTAATTTAGCTACTTTACCTTTTAATTCAGGTAGAGTATCTTCTTATCAACGTATAGGTCCTCATAATTTTGATATATTATCTATTTTGATTGGATCTTTATTAGGAGATGGTTCAATGGAAAAAAGTAAAGATGGGTATAGATTTGTTTTTTATCAAAAAGGAGACCATATTGAATATTTAGTATGACTTCATGCTAACACTTTTAAACTAGGTTATTGTAAGGAAAACATACCTCAAATTCAAAGCAGGTTATCTTTAGGGGCGGGAAGTTCCTTAGTTTATTATTGTAGATTTCGTACTTTTACTTTTAGTTCTTTTTATTGAATATATGAAGGATTTTACAGTAAAGGGAAGAAAGTTCTACCTGGTTGAATAGAACAATACTTATCACCTATAGCTTTAGCTATTTGAATTATGGATGATGGAACCTGAATTAAAAATAGAGGTATTAGATTGTGCACAAATAATTTTACTTTATCTGAAGTTAAAAAGTTAGCGGGTCTTTTAACAACTAAATATAAATTAAAAGTATCAATACATAAAACAGGTATTATCAATCAATATGGTATTTATATACCTAAATCTAATTTACCCCTTTTAATACCTATTGTTTCACCCCATATGCATCCATATTTTAAATATAAATTAAATTATATGGAATAAATATAGTATATTTCCAAGTTAAATAGTCTTTATTAAATCTTTTTTTATAAACCTATTGTATTATAGTATGCAATTTTACAATAAAAAATACTATTTAAGCAATAAAATATTTTAAAATATTTTATAAATTAATATCTTTAAATTATTAATTTATAGGAGACGGTGTTAACGGTCAAAGATTAATGTTCTAAGTCAAGACCGTCGATCTATTGTAAAGATCGCTACAGACTGGTTCACCGTGGGTGGCTGAAATGCTGCTTAATGTACAGTCGGAATCTCTACTCATTCGTATAAAAAAAGCCAAATGAGTTACAAGGATTCATATTAAATTTACAATTAATAAAAATAGATATGTTTAAGGGTAAATCTTTTAATTAATATGAATTACATAAATAATAGCATAAATAACCTATTATTTTGAGATTAGGCAACAGTTACTTATGCTCACCATTCTTTAATACAAGGGGAAAGAAAAGGAGCTTTATACGGTTCTATTGCTACTGTATTATTAGCAGTTATATTTACAGGCTTAAAGATTATTACTATACTTTATTTTTATGTTGGCTTTAGAAAGCGAGCCTTAAATAATAATTACAAATCGGCCACTAAGTTAGCTGAACGTGAACGTACCTGTTTAGGGTACTGTTCTAATTTCAAAGCTGCTTTTCATACTACGAAGTGTGCGTTTAGCACCAAAAGACTTTATACTAATATAGCAGATGTAAAAGAACTAAATCTTTCCCCTTATTGGGTTACGGGATTTGTAGATGCAGAAGGGACATTTTCTCTGAAAGTTTCTAAAAGTAGTGCTACTCGTTCCGGTTGAAATGTTGTACCTGAATTTCAAATTACATTACATAGCAGAGATTTACTTTTACTAAGAAAAATACATTCCTTTTTCGGTATAGGTATAGTTAACGAACGTGGAGATAGAAATCAGGCATATTATAGCGTTCAGTCTGCACGTGCTATAGCTAATGTGATTATACCTCATTTTGATAAATATCCTTTAATAACTCAAAAAAGAGCTGATTATCTTTTGTTTAAACAAGGTATAGACTTATTATTAAATGGCCAAGCACGTCATAGTATTGAAGGGATGGAGAAGATTCTAAGTCTTAAAGGATCCATGAATCTAGGATTATCTCCTACATTAAAAATTAACTTTCCAACCGTCGTACCTTTATTTCGTCCAGAAGTAAGTGGTTTAAGTATCCAGAATCCTAATTGATTAACGGGTTTTGTAGATGGAGAGGGTTATTTTTATGTTAAATCACTTAAGAATAACAAATATTCAACAGGCTTTAGTGTTAACCTAGTTTTCTCCATATCTCAACATGTAAGAGATGAGGCTTTATTAACTACATTTCTAGATTACCTAGGATGTGGTAGAATAGAGAGGGCTTCAACTAGACCTGATGGAGCCAATTTTGTTGTAAGTAAATTTAGTGATATTAAGGAAAAGATAATTCCTTTTTTTCAAACTTATCCTTTACAAGGGATAAAATGTGTGGATAACTTTGATTTTGTTAAGGTAGCTAATATAATAGAAGCTAAAGGTCATTTAACTCTTGAAGGTATTAAAAAGATAAATTCTTTAAAATCCGGTATGAATAGTAGTAGAGTAATTAATTATGAAAAGACGCTAGATTAAGCCAGCCCTACCCTGACCCCTTGCCTAGGGGCGGTCCGGCCCGAAGCCAGAAGGCTGGGGTAGAAATAAAGTATATAAGGGAGGCCTTTACTTAAAGTTATGTTTATATTAAATAGAAAAATTTTTATGCATAATTTTTAGTATATAAACAAAGTCAATTGCATGGAAACCTTGTAACTCTTGCACTTTAGCTTAGACTGTGTTTAATACACTTTTTAATTTAACCCTTCGGCCTAGCCTAGCTAGTCCTGGGCGAAAGGGTGCAAATTAATCTAATACAAGACGATATGCAGCCAACCTTTATTAAATATTACAGATGATATTTAATAGGAAGGTTCAACGACTAATTTAAATAGAATAATATAATTTACTACAAAAAAAATGAAATTCTAGGTTAATTTTTTGAATTATTGTAAATAATTCAAAAAAATAAGTAAGCTCTTATTGACCTGACATTTAATCTATTATAGTATCTTTTTTTTATCTATTATCGGTCCCCTAAGGCATTAAAGCTTTAATGCCTTAGGGGTCCGTAAAAACTTTGATGTATAGATAACATATTATTATACATATTATATAGTCTGAACAATAATATAAATTATTGAAGTAGGTAAGAAACCTACGATAACATTGATTGTCCAAGGATTAGAGTATAGCGTATCATCTTTCACTATCAGTGATGGTGCTTTTGGTACATGTTTTTTTTTCGGGACGGGTTTTCATGGCTTGAACTTTTGCACATTTTTTCTTAACTGTAATAATAATAATAGTTCTACCTTAATCTGACATAAAAATTTAAAAGATAAAGCTTCTTCTTTAAATATAATCGAACCGAAGCTTTCCCCTTACTGAATAACAGGGTTTACAGATGCAGAAGCTAGTTTTAGTCTTAAAATATCAAAAAAAAGTACCTCAAAATCGGGCTGACATATTATTCCTGATTTTAGAATAGAGCTGCATAGTAGAGATACATTATTGTTAAGAAGAATACAATCCTTTTTCGGTGTAGGTTTTATTAGCGAACGTCTTGATTTTAATAGAATAGTATATAGTGTTCAATCTTATCATGATATAACTAATGTGATTATACCGCATTTTGATAAATATCCTTTAATTACTCAAAAAAGAGCTGACTATCTTCTATTCAAACAAGGTATTAATTTATTAAATTTAAATGCACAATCTGACATTGAAGGTATCCGTGATTTTATAAGTATTAAAGCATCAATGAATTTAGGTTTATCTGACAAATTAAAAATTCACTTCCCAACTGTTTTACCTATTTCTCGTCCAGTTGTTAGTTTTCAAGGTATTCTTGATCCTAACTGACTTGCGGGGTTTGTGGATGGAGAGGGTTGTTTTTATGTTAATACTAAAAAAGCTAAAGCTTATCTGACTGGTTATCAGGTTATTATGTCTTTTTCGATAAGTCAGCATGTAAGGGATGAGCTTCTTTTTACTAAATTTATTGATTATTTAGGATGTGGTAAAATCGAAAAAGTTTCAACTAGACCTAATGAAGTTAGATTTGTTGTTTATAAATATAGAGATATTCTTACCAAAATCGTACCGTTTTTCCTTAACTATCCTTTACAAGGAATAAAGTGACAGGATTATCAGGATTTTTGTAAGATAGCTAATATCATGGAAAACAAAGATCATTTAACTGAGGGGGGTCTTAAAAAGATCAAATCTTTAAAATCAGGAATGAATACAGGTAGAATGAATAATTAATTATTTATAATTTAATATGAAAAAAATTGATGTAGAACGTGTAGGCCCTTTTATAATTTATGTTTAAATGTTAATAATTAGGTCATAAATTTAATAGAAAATAAGGTTAATTGCATGAAACTCTTGAGAATTTAATATAAAGAAACAAGACAATATGCAGCCAACCATAATTAATATTGCGGGTAATATTAAATTATGATAGGTTCAACGACTAATAAAAAAGGTTGGCTCCTGCTTTGCGCTAAGCGCGAAGCCGCTAGAGTGGCTTAACCGAACAGTACTTGTATGCCTCTGGCTTTGGGGAAGCTTCCCTTTTTTTTTTAATCTTATTGTATAATATAACGCATATTGTACAAATGATATAGTCTGATCAACAATGAAAATTGTTGAAAATAAAAGGATTTGTAAAAGAATCTTTTTATGTTAACAAAATTAAATAATTTTTCATTATAAATAAGATCTATGTTTTCTTAACAGTGCTTAGGGTTAATTACAAGTGTAGCCCTTTATATATATATACAATTTGTTTCATTTTTTCTCATTACAAACACTTTTTTTTAAAATTCAATACTACACGAATAAATAATTTCTCTACAACTTTTTCTAATACTCAAACTTGCATGGAGTTCGCCCCCAAAGGGAGATCAGAGGGTCCTAAAAGAGAGTTTCTAGAATGATTTGTAGGATTTACCGATGGTGAAGGTAACTTTAATATAAAACTTACCGACTTTAACCATAATAATTTTAAATATGTTCAATTTACATTTCAAATAGGTTTACATAAAGATGACATAACAGTACTAGAATATATTATGAATAATCTTAAATGTGGACATATTTCTAAGTCAGATAATAGAATAAACTATTTTGTAAATGATATAAATTCCCCTTTCGCCCAGGACTAGTACAGGACTAGTCCTGTGCTAGGCCGAAGGGTTAAAAAATATAATATTACCTATTTTTGATTCGGTTCATCTTAATAGTTCAAAGTATTATCATTTTCTACTGTTTAAAAAAGCAGTCATGTTAACTGAAAATAAACAACATTTAGAAAATGAAGGTAAACTTGAAATTATTAAATTAAAAAAAACCATGCAAAGTATGTCAGGTAAATGAATACCTGAGTCTAACAAAAATATGAATATAACTAAATATTGATTAGCAGGGTTTATAGATGCAGAAGGTACATTTTCTACTAATAAATATGTACCAAGATTTAAATTAGAAAATCATGTAAAAGAATTAGAATTGTATAATAAAATACGAGATTTTATTGGTGTAGGTAATGTTCTTTTAACTACACCTAGAGTATATAGAGAAGATAGTCATCCTACTATAGTTTTCGAGATTAATAAAATAAAGTTATTAATTAATATATTAATACCTTTAATGTATGAAGATAACAATCTTTTATCGGTCCCCTAAGGCATTAAAGCTTTAATGCCTTAGGGGACCGTAAAAACTTTGAAATCTCAAGATTTTCTTTTATGATTAAAGTTAGTGGATATCTACTATAATGGTTATCATACAATAGAACAAGGTAAAAAGGTTTTTGATTCTATCAAAATACATATGAATAAATATAGATTAACAACTAACGCTCATTTACGTGATGACTCTTTAGATTTCATTACAATTTCAGATATAGAGACTTCATTATCTCGGCTTCGTCAAGTAGAAAGTCCATATGAAATTAAAGAAGGTATTAGATACTATAGAAATACTAATAAGTTGGTGAGTGAAAGTATTGAGATTATAGTTATAAGTAATGGGGCGCTTCTAATGCGTTAGTAAGAAATACATATAAAAGTATGTCTGAATGTGCTCAAGATATAGGTGTAAGTAGAAAAATAATTAAGAAGTGTTTAAGTACAGGTCTATCTTATAAAGGCCTTACTTTTGTTTTAAATTAAATTAATGTATATAATATAAAAAAATAGAGTAAATAGCAAAAAAATCTTACTAACCCTTCTAAGTAGCCCAGGTGCTACGGGGGCGAGATGTTAAAATATAAGATAATTTGCTGCCAAATTATAGATCGTAATATGCGAATATAAAAGGTTCAACGACTAGCCAATAAATATAAAGTTTTATTAATAATATGTGGACATCACATCTATTATTAATAAAAAAGAATGGCATAAAACTTTACTTATTAATTAAATTATTAAAATAGTTTCAACTAAAATAATTTAAGCACTAATAAGAAGACATAGTCTAAGCAATAATGAAAGTTATTGATAATATATGTACACGTTATGATAGGAACAGCTTTCTTAGCAGTAGCTTTATGAAGAATATATTCTTATCATTTAACGGACAACCATCATTTAGGATTTGAGGGGGGAATTTTGTATTGACACTTCGTGGATGTAGTTTGACTATTTTTGTACGTATCTATATACTACTGAGGGTCTTAGTAGTTAATTTTTTTTTTTTGCATACGGTTACATCAACGATGTATAATTTAAATCCACAATTACTATATGCTAGTGATGATGATTCTGGTATAGATGAGGTTGAATCTAGCCCTGATTGTGAAGACCTAAACCGCGAAACGGAAGAAATACCTGAACAAGAACATAATGCGCCTGAATATATTGAAGGTGATTTAGCAATAATTGATAAAGCAAGAGAGGATAATGATATAGAATCCCTAGAATATTTACAAAATAAATATCCAAGCTTTTTTGATCAAGAATCTGGTAATTCTCTAGAAGAAGGTTTAAATCAACTGGAAGAATATCTTGAAGAGGAATTTCCAGGTGAATTAGCCCAATCTGAGCGAGAAGCTGATATATTAGAAGAAGAAGAAGCCCGAAAAGCTGCTGAGAATACAGAAGATTCAAACGATAACTCTAAAGGAGGTGGTTCTGCTTCTGGAGGAGGTGGTTCTGGAGGTAATCCTGGAGAGGGTTCATCAGGTTCTGGAGGTACACCAGGTCCTAGCTCTAGAGTTCTAGAGGGTTTAGGATTAATAGGAGGTGTACTTGGTCAAATTGGTGAAGTTTTAAATAACTTACCGTTGTTTTTCTCAGGATTTATGAATAATTTACGCTTACCTTTTGACTGATCTTACTCGTTTTGAAGGGGGAATTTTGTACTGACACTTTGTAGATATAGTATGGCTTTTTTTGTATGTTTCAGTTTACTACTGGGGGTCTTAAATATTATAGTTAGTGCAGGATTCGATAATATTATTATTAATTGTTCTAATGAACAATCTAAAGCTAAAGAAACCTCCGTAGTACCTCACCCAAATCTACCTGGTTGAAGTACAGTGATTAAAAAGAACTCCAACGGTCAGATAGAAGAATATGCACATATGCCTAATGAAAAGTTATCTGGTTATATTTCCAGGGGTTCTAAAACTAATCCTGAATCTTTGGATGATTCAGATAGTTCTGCTCCCTCTAGTTCTAAACCTACGAAAGAAGGTTCAACTGCTTCTAATCCTATAGATGTAGAAGTTGAACCTACGAAAGAAGGTTCAGCTTCTAATCCTATAGATGTAGAAGAAGGGTCGAAATTTCCTTCTGAAACTGAAAAGGAAGAAAAACCCCAAAATTCTTCAACAAATGATGAGAAGGGTAAAGGTCCATCTTCATTTTTATTGGCTTCATCTTCAGGAGATGAAGATGATGATTCTTTAGGATCAGAGGATTTTTCAGATGAAAATGATTCTTCAGGATCAGAGAATTCTTCAGGATCCAAAAATAAAGATATGGATACACGATTAGGATCTATCCAGTCTGATCGTGAAAATTTAAATAAGGCTATCTCTAATGCGAACCCTAGTAGTAAAAGAAAAGCTATAGGAGAATTACAAGAAAGATATCCAAAAAAACTTAAAAACGTAGATAACCTAGATGAATTTTTAGAAAAGGTAGATGAAGAATTAACTTCTAAAACTAAAGAAGTTACGGGTGTATCTAATGATTTAGATGTTGATCCTAATGAGAAGTTAAATCTTAATGAAGAACACGTTTTAGTAGATAAAGCTCGTAATGGAGATAAGGATGCTGTAAGAGAATTACAGGATAGATACCCTGAATTTTTTGAAGACGTTGCTAGTACTTCTCAAGGGCTAGATCGAGTAGATCGTCTGATAGAATTGGAAATTATGGATAATATTCGTAATGAAAAACCTGGTTTAAGTGATTCTGAAGTTGAAGCTATACTAGCTTCAATGAAAGAAAACAATACTAAGAAAAAAGATAAGGATAAGGATGACGATGATGATGACGATTCTAAAGGAGGTGGTGAGAGTGCTAGCGGTCTAGGAGGTAGTACAAGTGGTCCTTCTGGAGGTTCTTCATCCGCAGGTCCTTCTGCTTCTGGAGGTTCTTCTTCTAAAGTATCATCACCTTTAGAATATGTTCTTGAAAAAGAAAGTATCGAAATGCCCTCTTTATTTGAAGGGGATGAATAATCTTAAAACTTTTTTCTACCTATACCCTTATATGGATAGGGCGTTCTTTCCAAGTGTCCCCCTAGAGGATGCATCATGCCCTCCTCTAGGAGGGCACGCTTGTTCTCCAGGGCGTGCCTCAGAACCCCTAAGGCATTAAAGCGTGCGGGGTTCGGGGAGGGGCTGGTATCCTTAGCTTGCGCTCCTTCCCTCCTTCCTACCTCCTCAATAGAATTGAGGAGGAAGGGTAGGATAGGGTAATAAGAAGGGGTAAAGGTTATAAAGAGGATGAGGGGACTAGATGTTTCTTTGGACCATATTGAATATTTAAAGTCTGTTCTTCCCATGATCCTAAATATTTCTGTTATCTATTTAACTAAAAATAGATTTAGTGCCATTTTTTGAAGGCTAATCCGAGGAACGCCAATTGGCGTTCCTCGGGGGATAAGCAAGCTAGCTCTTACCCCCGAGAGGGGGGTGGGGTCAGAAGTAGACCCTAAAAAAAGTACAAAGAGCTTGCGCTAATCCCCTGATCCCCCGGATCCCCGGGGGATCAGGGGATTTAGCCAGCAGGGCAAGCTCAAGGGGATATGGGCTCAGGGCCTCCGGCCTTAAAAAATCTTTGATTTTTTAAGGCCGTGTTTCATTAAAAGTTAGTCTCTGACTAATTTTTTTTTTTTTTAAAAATAAGCCCCTTTTGGGGTAGCTACGCACCCAAAGGGGGTACAGGACTAGGACAGGCCAGTCGGTTGCTAGGCCGTCCCCCGACCCCTTCGGGGGATGCAAGCTTTAATGCCTTCACCCCTAATGCATTAATGCATTAGGGGGTGAGGGGGGGAGGGGGAAACTAATTTTTTTTATTATTATAAAAAAAAATGGTTACGCACCTAAAGCTCCCCTAATAAAAATCGTAGATTTTTATAAGCATCCTCATATAGAGGAGGGACGCCTAGGGGATTTAGTGATAAGGGGGTGGTCCGCTT
The DNA here is from genome assembly GCA_029489945.1 of Nigrospora osmanthi. Taxonomy (NCBI): domain Eukaryota; kingdom Fungi; phylum Ascomycota; class Sordariomycetes; order Amphisphaeriales; family Apiosporaceae; genus Nigrospora; species Nigrospora osmanthi. Next base: position 14,689 of record CP120498.1, read on the forward strand.
AATAAAAATCGTAGATTTTTATAAGCCTTCAAAAAATAAACTGCGCAATGGCACTAAAAGATTCTTTAGCTTAATCGGTAAAGCGCCTTCTTGATAAGAATGTTATTCAAGTTCAATTCTTGAAAGAATTAAATCTGATTAGCTTAAGAGCTAAAAAAAAAATCGGCTAGCTTATCCCCCTGATCCCCCGGGGATTCAATGCAAGCTCCCCAGGAAGCTCCGGGGCGCAAGCTCTAGATTTTAAGCCCTAATTCCTTGCTTAGAAGCCGCCCCCTTTTTTGGGGGGGGGTCAGGGGATCAGGGATTAGGGCATGCATCCCTATCCTTTCGGATAGGGACGCTATGTATTTAAGTATAGTTGAAATTATAGTAACTATCTCCACGGATTAGGGCCGGGTTGGTAAGGCGTCCCATTTGGGTGGTTGTAGTTTTATATTTGAGTCGTAATAAACCTAAATGAAAAATGAGTAGTGATATAGTGTATTGGATATAGAAAAATATTTATATAAATATAAGTATACAAAGAAACTATTAAGGATCCCTAGCTATGTATTAAAGAGTATTTTTTATTTAAAGTTATGTATTAATCAAAACATATAAACTCTTAGAGAAATTAAGTAATAAACGAAAGTGAATTGAAATATCTTAGTAGCTTCAGGAAAAGAAATCAAACGAGATTCTACGATTAGTGTGAATGAAAGTAGAGCAGCCTATATACAATATGAGTATATAAATAAGTAAAATGGATGAAAACCTGTTTGAATATTAAGGGGAACCTTCCTCTAAGGCTAAATATAATACATGAGCGACAGCGAATAGTACCGTGAGGGAACGGGTGAAATAGTGGTTTTATAAGCAGCTCAAGCTGGTTAAAAAGTAAGAGCGTACCTTTTGCATAATGGGTCACCAAGTTAACATTAGATGCGAGCGTAATTGCGCGTAGTTAAAACGATGATCAAAAAAATGAATTAGTGTCTAAAGTTAGACCCGAAGCTAGGTGATCTTACTACAATCAGGATTATAAAAGTCCGAACCGGTTATTGTGGCAAAAATATCGGAAGAATTGTGGTAAGTGAGTGAAAGACAATCCTGACCTAGATAGCTGGTTTTCTGCGAAACCTATAATAGTAGGCAATTTTAGTAACATCTTAGCAGGTACAGAACTTCATCTCAGACAGGATGTAGAAAAAATTATGTTATAGGTTTAGGCGTATCCTAATCCCTAAAAGGAAAGGGATCATAAACTTATAGTATAATAAACATCTTATTTTGTACAGATCGGGGGATCGTAGAGATTTTATCGGTGAGATTGTAGACTCGGAATGGCAATAATGAATACTGAATTATCAGACATAGAATGATAAGGTTGTATATACAGCCTTTTTGTAGAAGTGAACCTTCTGCTATAAACCATCAAATTGCGGGAACCCCCTAAAGCAATCTTAACCAAGCAGACATGGTAACATAGTTTGTGGCACAGGTAACGACTCGTGGTATGGTAAAATCAAGATTGATATACTTTCGTATAATGGGTAATCCGCAGCCAAGCACCTTTATTAGGTGTGCAGTTCATCGACTAGATGTTGGTTGGCGCAAGCTTAAGATATAGTCAGGCCTCATTCGAAAGGATGCAATGGCAATAAAGTAATTTTATTCAACATATATATAAATTTAAAAGCCGGCTTTTACAAAAGACTTAATGCGACAGGCGACTATCTTTCGAAGGGTAACTGACCTATGGAGGCTGACTCCCTTTATAGGTAGTGTTAATAGATTAAGGTACTGTAAAAGTAGATGTTTAATAACTTGTTAAATGAGATATTTAGCCGGATCTAGGGGAGACTCTAGAAATCTGAGAGATGAGCTTGAATATTTTCGGTCCCCGCAAATATTCATGACCCATGTTTGGAATGAGACGAACACTAAGTTATATGTCGGTATAAATAAAAAACATTAAAAAAAAAGAAAGTCACAAAAAATAATAATCTATTTCGTGCCCACGGGGCAATAAAAAATTATACCAGTTATAGTAATATAACTGTAACTCCAATTAAATGTTATGAAAATGCATTGTTAAATAAAAATATCATTCTTACTGAAAATAAGAATGAATCCGGTATTTATCGTTGAGTGAATACATTAAATAACAATACTTATGTAGGTAGTGGTTTAAATCTCTCAAAAAGAGTAGGAAATTACTATAACAAAAGTGAATTAAAGAGGAATCCTAGACCTATACATGCTGCTTTACTGAAATATGGATACGAAAATTTCAATTTAGAAATTTTAGAGTATTGCAAAGCAGATGAGCTAATTGTAAGAGAACAGTATTATTTGGATTTATTAATACCTGAGTATAATGTTTTAACAAGTGCTTATTCTTTATTAGGTTTTAAACATAGCCCCGAAAATATTGCTAAGTTTAAACTAAAAAAGATTTCACAGGAACATAAAGATATTTTATCTTTAACTCATTTAGGTAAGGTTGTTAGTCAAGAAACTAAAGATAAATTATCTCTTGCTACAACCAATTATAAAAAGAATAATCCTCTTTCATCTGAAGCTTTAGCTAATATAAGAGCTAAAACTTTGGCACGTGAAGGAGTATCTGTCTCAATTTTAAATACTCAAACTAATGAAGTAAAAAGTTTTTCAACTTTAACTGAAGCAGGACAGTATTTAGATGTAAAAAGACAAGCTATACGAAACGCAATTAATAGAGGAAGTCTTGTTAAAGGACTTTATCGTGTTACAGAAGATAAGTAGGGCAGTATATACATATAAGTAGGTACAATTAAATTTATATAAAATTACTTTAGCTTCGAGATTAAAGAAAAGAAGCCAGGAATATAAAGCATTAATAATGTATATTATAACCTGTTGTCTAAATGGATAGTTCATTTTTTTTGAACTGTTTAGGGAGAAGATCCATGTTTAATTAGTACAGAAACATGGATTTCCGTGTATGTCAAAAGGGAAACAGCCCAGAACATAGGTTAAGGTTCCTAAATCGTTATCAAGTGAAATTAAGAAAGTTTTTATTTAAGCCGACAAGGAGATGGGCTTAGAAGCAGCCATAATTCAAAGACCTCGTAATAGAGCGCTTGTTAATTTTTTAAAAGCATCGAAAATTTAACGGATCTAAATAATGTACCGATACCTTGTCCATATTAGATTATAATAGAATAATATCTTCATCCCTCCCCAAAAAAATCTTCGATTTTCAGGGGCTAGCCCAGGACTAGTCTTGGACTAGTCCTGGGCGAAGGATGAAGATTATAATCTTTTACTGGGGTAGCAGAACATTGAGTAAACATGAAGCATTATTATTATTTTTATAATAAATGTGTTAGTAAAAAGTTTAAGGCTTTTTATTTACAGTATACTCAAGAGAGAATGGTGACATGAGTAACAAAAAAGAAGTTCGGGGGCTAAAGGGTGCCTCATGATGCGTGCGTCATGATGCGTCCTCCCTGAGCACTCGCCTAAAGCTTATGGTTTTATTTAAAGTAACGGCCTCTAAGTTATCACTTCCAAAGGTTGAAACGATGAGAAAATCTTATTACTTAAATGACAACATTTTTGACTAAGTGGAAAGTGTGCTGGAAAAAATAAGTAATATATCTTATTAAACAATAAGATGAATAAAAACCGTACCTAGAAACTGTGACAAGTAAGCTAGTGTAGAATACGAAGGCGTAAATGAGCTAACAATCATAAAGGAACTCGGCAAACTGACTACCATAACTTCGGGATAAGGAGGACTCAGTCGCTCCGTTTTGATAGTTTTACTGTTAAAATGGTTACGATGGAAGGAGCATGAAATAATGTTGTACGACTGTTTAATTAAAACAAAGCACTTTGCATTACGACTTAAGTCTAAGTATAGAGTGTGATTTCTGCCCGGTGCCGGCTGGCTAACGAAAATAACTAACTTTAAAAGGTTTGGTACTGTAGGAACCCCCGGTTAATGGCGGCCTTAGCGTGAGGGTCCTAAGGTAGCGGAATACCTTGACTGTTAAATGCAGTCTTTGCATGAATGATGTAACGATACAACAGCTGTCTCTATGATTGACTCAGTGAAATTGGCATAACTGTGCAGATACAGTTTACCTCTAGTTAGACGAGAAGACCCTATGCAGCTTTACTGTTACTAATTATTAGGTATGGTTGGGGACAAATTTTAGTAAATAAGGTAATTGATCAGATACAAATGTAATACCTTTATTATGGGGATCGTATTGTGAGGATTATTTAATCCCCACCTTTTCCTAACCAGAAAAGAGTGTAACCTTAGAAAGGAAAAATTGCTAGGAGACAGTTTATGCGGGGCACAGACCCCACAAAGAGTAAATGGGAGTGTCCAAATATGTTATATGTCTGTTTTTATATCCCTGTACAGGGATAAGCGGAAGCTAACAGAATGTATCACGGAACAAATAATCAGAAATTCTGGTTATTTTTTTGTTTGTAATATTAGATAGCATTATGCTATATTCTATCATATATATGTATAGATGTACAAGCTAGACAGTAATATGTCTAAATATTGGCGTTTCTGTATTTAGATGCTTATAATAGTGTAGACTTACAGGGTATTAATGAGAAAACCAATTTATCGTAGGTAGGATTTTAATTATTGTGGAAATAATTGTAGTTGAGATATTACGAAATATTATTCTATTATCTCATTAGTTATTGCATATAATATGCAATAGGTTATGTATGATACTTACCAAGTTTAATGGCTAAATCTTGCTTAACTGTTTGACCACCAACAAGTCTTACAGTCGCGTAAGCGGGGCATAGGATCACAAGACACAACAAGGAAAGGTCTTGGATTATTGGAAAAGCTACGCTAGGGATGTTTGTCCTTCAGTGTACAAAAGATACTAAATTTGGCTTTACAAATAAAGGTCAATCCTAGTAATCTTGAAGTACATTGTAATTTAATTGGGTAAATTTCAAAGATTACTTAAACTTAAACCCGCAACCCGTAATCCCCTGCAAGCCCTCTCTCATATTAAAAGAGAGAGGGGTTGCCGGTAGGGGAGGGTAGCATATCCCCTGAACCCGCAAGCGGCCCTTTCCTGAGGCATCCGTCCAGGGTGTATGGAGGGAGCAGGGGTTCGGGGGTTTGGTGGTAGTTTTATCTACTACTGATATCTAAGTTAATTTGAAGCGAAATTTGTTTTAGCATATAATTTTGAATAGCTTGCTAACCTAAACCAGATCCCCCTAATGCAATCAATCAATGCATTAGGGGGGGACGTTCCTCGGATCAGTGGTTAGGTAAGTAAGGAAGAAATTAAAAAACAAAAACGTTCAACGACTAATAGGTGAGTTATGCTAACAATAAACCTTGTTTAAAACCCAACATTTTTCATTATGTATAGGGGGGCGAAGCCGTGCTGTATTTTTTTTTATTATAAATAATAAAAAAAAATTAGCCCCTCCGGTCCCTAAGGCATTATGCGCTAAAAAAAAATTCATTAATGCTTTAGCATAATGCGTTAGGGGACCGATAAAAAAAAATTTTTTGAATTTATGAATAATATTATGACACAACGCGACAAAAAAAATATTCAGCAGCCCAGTACGTCCTTGGACGGAGGAAGGGCTATTATTTTTACGAAAAAAATAAATACTCATTATAAATTAGTACCTTTTAACATAGTAGAAAATCATGTAGGTAAAACTAAATATTTACCCGCGGTTTCTAAAGAATGAAAAAACAGTGTTTATAATTATTCTCCTAAGAATAATATAAATTTCCCTGTATATGATTTAAATATAAATTCTTTAATAAGAGGTTATTTTAGTTTATACTTTAATAATAAGTTTTTACAACACAAATATATATCACGTAGAAAAAAACGTAACTCTTTAACTAGAATTTTTGTAAGTAAAGCGGAAATAAAACATACTAACGAAAAAGCTATAATTACTCTTTATGTTTATAATAGAGAAAGGTTCGTTTTATTGAAAAAAATAAGAAAATTACGGAAATTTTGAGGATCCAACGTAAAAAAAAAAATTAGCTTTCTGGCAGATAAATGATGAAATTTACTTTCATTATTTACAGAGCAAAGTTCTTCTAAAGAGCTTGAAAGTATAAAATATAATAATAATTATTTATCTTTACTACCTAGATTAAAATTTAGGTTTGATCGTAAGAACCTCCAGATAAATTCTAGATTTTATGCTCGTAATAAGCGTTTTTTCAAACAAGTAAAGGAAATTTTTTCTACGATTAGAAGATTAAGATTAAGATTAAGTTTAAACAAATATAAATTTGAAGATAAATTTATCTTCAAGTTAAGTCAGTTAATAAGTCAATATTATGGTAAGAAAGTAGAATTTAATATAGTTAATTTAAGATCTGTAGCTTATAATAGTGATATATTTACTGAAATATTAACATTAAAATTAAGAAAAAATAAATCTACACCTATGGGTAGAATGAATTCTTTACTTTCTAGAATTCATTTACCTAAAGTAAATAATATTATAGAAAGGGGTAGACTAGAAAAAGCGGTAGATTTCGAGTTAATAGAGAATAAATATAAAAATCTGAATATAAATTCTATATTAGGTAAAGAGGCAAGCGCCCAGGGAAGCTCTAATGAAGATAATTTAAATAAATTATTATATAACATATATTATAAAACTATTTTAACTAACTCTGTTCTTCCTGATTCTCAGGGGGGCGAAGCCTCTTCGGACCCAGCAGGTAATTCCTCAAGGGGGGCGAAGTCTCATGGGGTTGCGTCTTCCAATAAATGAGGATATCAGGTAAACAAAGCTTATTTTTTAAAATTACGTGATATTATATTTGAAAATATAAAATATAAAGCTATGGGTGGTGCTAGATTAATAGTTAAAGGAAGATTAACTAAACGTTATAGAGCTGATAGAGCTCTATATAAATTGAAGTGGAAAGGTGGTCTTAAGAACATCGATTCTTCATTTAAAGGGTTGACAACAGTTCACCATTTAGGTTACCAAGATTCAAATGTTACAAAATCTTCTATGGTTAGCAAGAGAAAAATTGGAAGCTTTGGTGTAAGAGCTTGAATAAGTGGAAAAAATTAATCTACTTTCTAATTTAACCGAAAATAAGTCTTTAATAATTAAAAAAATTACAGACTGCTTCGCACTCCTTGAAGTCTTATCCTTAGGGGGGCGCTTCGGCTGACCCCCTTTGGGGATTAGCCAGGCTAATAAATGGATAATATATCGCATGAAATATACATAAAAGAAAAATGAAGAAATAGTCTGAACCATTTTGTGAAAAATGGATATAAGGCAGTAGTTATCGACCTTTCGCCCAGGCCTAGCGCCTGTGCTAGTAATGCATTAGAAGGGTCGTGGTTATTTTTTTTTATTATTATTTATAATAAAAAAAATTAGTTCCATATTCCCCTCACCCTAAGGCATTAAAGCTTTAATGCCTTAGGGTGCCGGGGAATCAGCGAAGCGCCCCTGGGGTCAGCGAAGCGCTAATTCAAAAAATAAGACTAACTGCTCTTTATGATAACAATTTGAACAGGCTAATTTGCGCAAGAGTGTGCAAAATGAGTGCGCGGTTTGGCACCTCGATGTCGGCTTAACTTATCCTCATGGATGCAGAAACTATGTAGGGTACGACTGTTCGTCGATTAAAAAGTTACATGAGCTGGGTGTTAGCCCCTCAATATTAATAATAATAAATTAAAAATTAAATATAGAGTAAAATTGGATTAATTTCAAAGACTACTTTTTAAAGTTAAATAAGTAAATTTGAAGCGAAGTTTATCTTAGCACAAATATATCAACTCATGATATATTAAGAGATAAAAACGTTCAACGACTAAGGGTGAGTTATGTGCAAACAATAATCAACCTACTAACGTCCAATGCTACCTAGTAAAATAAAAAGTAAAAAAAAATTTTTCTAAATATATATTAAGAAAATGAATAAAACAACTATGATTAGATTTTTAAATTCGCAATCCCCCTCCGGGGGATACGAAAATTTGGAAAACTACAAAAAGAAATTACGTAGTAAGTCTAAACTATCCTTATATTTAAATGATGTCCTTATAGGTCTACTTTTAAGTGATGGGTATCTAGAAAGATCTTCACCTACAAGTGGAGTTCGTCTTACTATTAGTTTTGGTGCTAAGCATTCAGCATATTTAATGCATTTATTTAATCTAATTGAACCTTATACAAATACAAAACCAACTTCAATTAGTGTATATAATAAGCAGACTAAAACTAATAATGAAGTATGAAGATTGAAAACTGTAAGTTTACCACAATTATTATATTATTATGAACTATTTTATAAAGTTAATTTAGAAGGTAAATTTGTAAAAATTATTCCTTTAAATATAGAAGAACTTATTTCTCCTGTAGTATTAGCGCATCTTATTATGGGTGATGGTAATTTAAAACAACCAGACAAAATTATACGTATTTATACAAATAGTTTTACTCTGGAACAAGTAAATTTACTAGCTTTAGCTATTACTCGTAAATTAAGTATAGTAACTAAAGTAGTTCATGATAGAAATAATCAATATATAATAACAATCAGTAAAAGTCAACTATCTTTAGTACAAGAACTTATTAAACCACATATGCATCCTTCTATGTATTACAAAATAGATTTGGAACAATATGGTTCAGAGTCCTTTAATTATAATAATATTCCTGAACTAAATAAATTTGGTCCTTATTGTGAAAATTATTATGATATTTATGGGGCGCGAAGTTCTTAATTGTAGGTATGTCTTGAATTTTGCAGTTAATTTTTAGCTTAACTTTTATTTTACGGTAGTAAATACATAGTCTGAACAACATAGAAATATGTTGAATTATTAATTTTAAGATTAATAAGATAACAAGTTGTAAATACGTCGTGAGACAGTATGGTTTCTATCTTCTAGAGGGAATTAGAATATAATAAGGAATATCCTATGTACGAAAGGAACTTGGTATATTAATTTATTAATATTTAAATGATAAAATTATTAATCTCTGGTTTACCTGTTGTTTATATGTCTAAAAAAAAAATTTTTAGACTATCATACTTTCACTTGAGTAGTTAAGATAGTATAGGCACGGCAGGGAAGCTATGTTAGTCAAAGATAAGTGCTGAAAGCATCTAGGCACGAAACTTACCTTAAGATATTTCTTAAATATACGTAATATAACATTACAAACATAATAAATGACAAAATTGTCATTTACCTTGCCCCTGGTAGCAAACCAGCCACTGGTAGTAAACCACCAGCTTCCTATTTTTTAACGGATACGGAGGACCGGGGGGAACCACATTATGGTTATAGGCTTTATTTGTAAGAATCTAGAGATTAAAAGGAATAAAGTACTAATTTTGTAACTAACTAAATATTTTCTTTATATCATATATCATTTTGGTTATTTTTAGCCCTTCGTCCTGATCCCGAACCCCGCAAGCGGCCCTTTCCTGAGGCATCCTTCCGTACTTTTTTTTATAAAAAAAGAGTCGGAGGGACGCTTGTGGGGTTCGGGGGGGATAAAGGACTAATGGGCGTATTTTTTTTATAAAAAAAAATTAGCCCTGCGCACACCTACAGTGTGCAGGGGTTAATGCATTAGGAGCAGGAGCAGCAGGGGTGGGCTAAAAAAATCGGCGATTTTTTTTTGCAGCTTAATGCATTAACAGCCAGCCCTCTTATTATATAAGAGGGCGGGCTCCCAACCCTCCCTTTCGCCATCCCAAATCTCTTTGGGTGCTTGCCTGACCCCTTCGGGGGGCGAAGCCGGCTAGTTTTATTGGTTTTTTTAAAGCGATGGCTTCGCACACTAGCCCCTTAGGGCGGGCTGCGGGTTATTTTTTCAAAAAAATTAGCAAGCTCGGGTATGAGGTTATAAAGATATAAGAAAGGATTAAGGAGGATGATAATAATCATGGTTAAAAGCTGAGGCCTGATTAGCATAAAAGTAATGCAATTGTTTTGTAATCAATTGAAGCAAGTGCGATACTTGCATCGGGCTAATACATATTACAATCTATGTATAAGAGGATTAGTCGTCTAACGGTTAAGACATTGTACTTTCTCTACTGAGACTGCGGGTTCGAATCCCGTCTAATCTAATTTAATTGTAAGTCAAGAGCGTATGGTAAGGCTTTTTATATGTCAGTATATTTCACGGTTTCGGTTCTAGTTATACTAGTGCGGGTTAGTGTAAAGAGTAACATATTTGGCTCATGCCCAAATGATATAGGTGCAAATCCTTTATCCGCATTGCAGGGAAAGTGTAGAAAGTGTTCTAGGTATTAGGCTTTTCTGATTTGTAGTGATATACATAATAATCTCCTGCGCTTTTGCCTTATATCCCATCCCATCTTTTATCCCGGTTACCTGGCTTATTCTCCATATCCTATACCCGGCTTCGCCCCCTAATGCATTATTCAAGCGGCCCTTTCCTGAGACATCCGTCCTGGGTGTATGGAGGGAGCGGGGTTAGGGGAGCGGGGTTGTCGGCAAGCCCAAGGGGGGGCGAAGCCAGAAGCCAGGTTATTTTTTTTTATTATTAATAATAATAAAAAATTAGAAGCCAGCTCCCTCTATATAAATAAGCTTTCAAAAAATTAGGCACTAAATCCTTAGCTGCCCCGAAGCTGCATCCTCGCTGTGCGAAGCCCCTTGGGGATAGCGGGACGCAGCCCTCTCTCTGTGCGAACCTTCAAGTTTGAGGGGTTAAGAGAGAGAGGCTGCTGCATCACTTTGTGACGCTAGTTGTGTAGAAGGGGTGGTGGGTAAATTCTCATCCAATAACTAAAATAATTAAAACCAATAAGCAAGTAGCCTTTAAGAATAAATGATACTATATAAAAATAACAAATAAAGACATAAAATAATAAAGAATACTCTATATAAATGAGGCTATAGCTTAATTGGTAAAGCGTATTGCTCATGACAATAAAAATAAGTGTTCAAGTCACTTTAGCCTTAATCCGAGTGCTGGAATAGGTAGACAGTGCAAGCTTAAGTTTTGTTGATGAATAATCATGGACGTTCAAGTCGTCTCTCGGATAATAAAAACTTTTTAACTGTATTGGTTTGGAAGAGGATTAAACTTCTCTTCCAAACCAATACGGGCTTCGCCCCTAACGCATTCAAGCGTCCCTCCGTCCTGGGTGTATGGAGGGATGCATCCCTTTCCTTTCAGGAAAGGGCCCGCTGGAATGCATTAGGGGGAAGGTAAAATAAAGGGGATATAGTTTAGTTGGTAAAACTGCAATTTTGCATATTGTTGTCTTAGGTTCGATTCCTAATATCTCCAATTTAACTTTAGAGGGAACTAGGCTTAATATAGCCAGCCTAGTATGCTTAATAGTTAAAATATAATAAGAAGCCTAAGAAGCTCAAATGGTTGAGCAGAGAACTGAAGTTTCTTTGGCTGTAGGTTCGAGTCCTACCTTAGGCAATAAAAGGGGATGGTGGAATTGGTAAACACGAATAACTTAGGATTATTTGATCGTGAGATTGTGCAGGTTCAAGTCCTGTTCCCCTTAGTCGATTTATTTTAGATAAACCTCGCTTTATCCCCCTGAACCCCTGAACCGCCAGCTGGCCTCTCTGGTTAAGAGAGAGAGGCTGCTGCATCACTTTGTGACGCTTTAATGCCTTAGGGGGTTCAAGATACGAACACGGATTCTATGCAAGCTCCCCTGAAGGACAAATAGTTATTAAATCTTCAGGTAAATTCCTAAAGAAAGGTGCTATCATATCCCGGCTTCTAATTTTTTATTAATATTAATAATAAAAAAAAAATAACTCTAGGGGACTCAATGTAGCCGGATCAGAAGTTATATTAATAGATGAGAACGAAAATATCCAAAGCCCGCTTGCCGGCTTCGCCCTCTCTCGACGCTTTTTTTTTATAAAAAAAAAGTATTAAAAAGAGAGGGGGTGGGGTCGGGTTTAGATAAGTTTAAGTCTATATTTCCCCTAATGCATTAGGGGGTGTGTGGTGATTATTTAGGTTTATTACACCTGACGGTTAGAAGAAGACTGCTAACGGTAAATCTATCAAGTTTAACTCCAGATTAGTGTATGTTAGCTCAAATCCCCTCCCTTTCGCAACCCCTTTGGGGGTACAGGACTAGGATAGGCTAGTCCTACTTTTTTTTTTTACCCTTCGACCTAGCACAGAACTAGTCCTGTACTAGTTCTGTTATTTTTTTTTTTATTAATTAAATTAAATAATAAAAAAAAATTAGAAAGGTAAAAAAAAGTGTCGAGGGCGAAGGGTGGGGATACGCGGTGCCACTAGGCACTGCAGCAGGAGCTTACATTTATTAGTGATTAGTTATTAATAGTGAATGTATACTGCTAGCTGCTTAGTTAGTTGCTGTTTAAACTTGGAAGCCGTGGTTTCGATTGTTAATATACTTTTTAAATAAAGTAAAAGATTCTATGTTGTGGACTAATGGGTAAGTCATAAATTTTTGGTATTTACAATTGAGTGTTCGAGTCACTCCAACATAAAAGTCAAGCGTAAGCTTCTTTTTTCCTCTTAATTAACCTTTCCTCGGTACCTTAAAGGGAACCTAGTAATTTTAGACCTTTTCATGTATTGTTTATTCTTTGATAGCGCCTTCTGGAAGAGAGAGGTTAGGAATCATCCTCTGACCCCGGGTATGCACGGTTACACCGTTAATGCATGCATTAGGGACGCTTGTAAGGATAAAAATATCAAGTTTATAGAGATGAAAATAATAACTTAACTAATCAGACACCTAGTTTAAATAATTTAAAGTTCTAGGTTTCTCTTTATAATCATCTTGTATCTTTATTATCTCTTTTATCCTTGTATCCTATAGAAGGGATACCAAGGACTCGTGAAGATATTAGAGGGATACTTTATTTTTATTATCTTTCCTTCATATATCCTTTAATGGGAGAGGGAGGGATGCATCCTAATCCTTAAGGATTAGGATGCATCCCCTTTAGGTAAGGGACGCTTAAAAAAGAATAGTTATATATTATAGATCAAATGGAGGATATAGTTCAATAGGTAGAGCGACTGTATGTGGCACAGTAAGTTCCCTGTTCAAGTCAGGGTATCCTCCCAAATATTCAATCAGGGTAGTTTAATAGGTTAAAACCTTAATTTCATGCATTAAAGATGAGAATTCGAGTTTCTCTCCTGGTTTACAAAAGGTTCTGTTCTAAATAATCCTAATAAATAGGTCTAGACTGTTTTTTATTTATCTTCGGATAGATAAAAACAGTCTGTTTAGGAAGTTTTTGTTTTAATTAAAAATTTTTTTATGATAACCTTATCTATATTATGTTTATTATTTTCTAACGCTGTCACATTAAGACGAGATATGTCCATTCTTTTTAATAGAATAGCTATAATAGCTATATCTTATTGTTTTTTACAAGATTTAGTAAGTTTATCCTTAGTTAATAAAGGAGTAGCTTTACATGGAGGTTTACTTCAAATTACAAGTATTACACAAATATTTCATATATTTGTTTTTATAATCACTATGTTAATATTACAGTTAACAAGTTTCTTCCCTAGAAAAGTTTGAGTTAAAGAGCATTCATCTTTAAAACATCTTTTAATGGATAATTTAGTTTATTATAGAACTAAAATTATAAATAAAATGGGGGAACATTTAAAAATAATAGAATACCCTGGGCTACTACACGATAATTTGTTAAGGGGAAAACTATCAAATTCCGGGGACATCCTAAAGCTTTTGATACCAAATCAGGTTGAATTTTTCCAAGGTGGGTGAACTAATTATTCACGTATGGTAACAAGTCAAAAGATGGCGCTTTACTACCACTGATTAAAGTGGACTAATGGTGATATTAGGGTATTGGACTCTTATGCTGTCGAGTTACAAACTCGAAAAATGGACAATCGCGGATCTAAATCAGTTATATTGAAAAATATAACTGTAAAAGAGCAACGAGTAGACGGTAGTTACATTAACCTATGTATTAGGGATTCAATGTTAAGGTGTACTCTAAAGAGGTTCGAAAGAATTTCTAGTTCCAGTTTCCGTTTAAATCAAATTCTAAATAAACAACTACATTCAACAATTGTGCGTAACACGGATTCTAAAAATCTGCTTGAACCTAAATCTTCTGAGAAAAACACGAATATTTTTAGTTTAAACCCTTGATTTATAACCAACCCCCTAATGCATTAATGCATTAGGGGGTTGAGGATTTACAGATGGAGATGGTTCATTTAGTGTTTCTATTGCTAAAAAAAAGTCAGAGGTTGAAAAATACAACCTTTATTTACTATAGGATTAGATCCCAAAGATTTAGACTTATTGGTCCAAATTAAAGCTTACTTTAAAGTAGGTAAGATCTATACTAGTTCAAGGGGTATAGTTTACTATACTGTGGGTTCTACAAAAGATATAATAAAATATATCTTACCTCATTTTGACAAATACAATTTAGTGACTCTCAAAATAAAAGATTATTTAGTATTCAAGAATATTGTTCTTCTTATAGAAGAACATAAATCCTTATCTGGTTTATTGAAAATCTTTTCACTTAGAGCTATTCTAAATAAAGGGTTACCAAGCTTTCTAAAGGCTGAATACCCTAATATTACCCCTGCTGTTGAACCTGAGTTTAAGTTATCCAATTACTTAAATTCACATTGACTATCGGGATTTATAACAGCAGAGGGGTCTTTCTTTATTTCTATCTATTCTAACGAGAAAAGAAAAGCAGGGTATGCTGTAAGTCTTGTATTTAGTTTAAGTCAAGATCTTCGAGATTTAGAGCTACTAAATAGACTCGTGAATTACTTGGGTGTGGAATAGTTCGAGAACATCCGAATCGTAATACAGCTGAATTAATTATAACTAAGAACGAAGATATTAATTTAAAACTAATTAAATTTTTAATAAAATTTCCCCTTTCAGGTGTAAAATTATTAGATTTTGAGAGATTTAAACAAGTATCTTTTTTAATCGAAAATAAAATGCACTTAACTCAAGATGGGATTGAATTAATAAAAACGATTAAAGACAAGATGTATACAAGGTAGTAGAATTATATCAAAATCCTGAAGGTCGTATAGGTTTTTACGTTGTAGCTAGCTAAGTAGTAATAACTATGAAGCTAAAAGAGTAGTTTGAAATTTACTCTTAATTTATTTAGAATTTGGCAGGATCTGGTTATCAATGTTAATTTTATTATTTGTAGTAAGTGGAGCCATTTTCTTAATGTCTACTAATGACTTAGTTTCTATATTTTTATCAATAGAGCTTCAAAGTTATGGTTTATACTTATTAAGTACTATCTATAGAAATTCAGAATTAGCAACAACTGGGGGGCTAATGTATTTCTTATTAGGTGCCAGGGGGATTGGGACCCCCCCTATATTTGTGCCTACTATTACCAAACTCCGGGGAACTCTTAAAGCTTATGATACTAAGCAATGTTTGAAAAAACATTTGTGGCTGAACTAATTACTCAGATATAGTAACAAGTCATAAGATGATGGAAACTGAAATAGGTAATCGCGGATCTAAGTCAAGTGATAATAAAATATTACTTGTAAAAGAGCAACGAATAAATGGTAATAAATTTGATTATCTAATGATGTCAAATTTTAGATGTATTCTAATGGGTTTCGAAAGAAACTATCTAACCGAAGTCCTTTCTAAAAGAAAAACCCCCTCGTCAAGGTTTTATTATTCTACTATACAAGCTGCTTCCAATAATATTGTAAATAAGCATTTAAGTAGTAATATTTTACCAAAAACCTTTAATCCTTGATTTATCACCAACCCCTAATGCATTAATGCATTAGGGGGTTGAGGGTTTATAGACGGGGAAGGATACTTTTCTATAGGTATTTCTAAAAATAAAAATAAAGTAGGTTGACAAGTAAAATTAGAATTTGGTATATCATTACATGAAAAAGACAGAGCTCTTTTAGAGGATATCCAAAAGTACTTCTCAGCAGGTGATATTTTTATACATCCAACTCAAAAAATTATTAAGTATCGTGTCCTTTTTAAAGATCTAGAAAAAATTATTAAACACTTTGATCAATATCCTTTAATGACTAAAAAGCTAGCTGACTTTGAGCTTTTTAGGTTAGCATATAAATTAGTTTTAAATAAAGAACATTTAAAGTTAGAAGGGTTAAAAAAAATAGTAGCATTAAAAACTACAATGAATAAAGGTTTATCTGATCAATTGCAAGCTGCCTTCCCAGATCTTGTACCTGTATCTAGACCTTTAGTCGAAAATAAGTGTATACCGGATTCAGGTTGAATAGCAGGATTTGCAACGGCAGAAGGTTGTTTTTTTGTAAATATTCAAAAATCTGTAACAACTAAGTCTGGAGTGAATATTCAATTAGAATTTAATATATCTCAACATAAAAGAGATGAACAGTTAGTAGCGAACTTAGTTAAATTTTTAGGTTGTGGTAATACTTATATTAAAGGTAATATTTGTAGATTTAGAGTTACAAATCTTACAAATATAATTGTAAAAATACTCCCTTTTTTTAAAGTAAATTTTATCCAAGGTGAAAAACTCAAAGATTTTGAGGATTTTTGTAAAGTAGCTCAAATAGTGAAAGACAAAAATCACTTAACTCAGAAAGGGTTAGATAAAATTCTACGCCTGTGGCGACAAAATAAAAGCTCGAATGAATACAGGAAGAAACTAAAGATAAATTAACTTTTTTTTTTATGCTGTATCCCACCTCTGGTGATGGAGGCAGAAAAAATAACGAACTATAAATTAAATATTTATTGTGTCTATTTTTAATATATTTTCCTTACCCCTTTGGGGTCGTGGTTTTAGCAAGATAAATTCGGCAGCCTTGGGTTTAAGTTCGTGTTTTATCCTGTTAGGTACAAGTTTATTATATGCTAACTCAGGTACTACAAATATGGATGGTTTATACGTAATTACTAGTATAAGTGATAGTATAGGGGGAAGTTCTTGATATAAATCTTATTATATAAACTTTTCTTTACTTATTTTTAGTATAGGGTTCTTATTTAAAGTAAGTGCTGCACCATTCCATTTTTGATCCCCTGATGTCTACGACGCTATACCAACAATTGTTACAACTTTTGTTGCAATTGTAGCCAAAATCTCTATATTTATACTATTATTAGAAATAGTATATTTTACAAGTAATTCTTTCTCAGGTGAAGGTTTAAATTGAACATTTGGTTTATTAATGAGTTCTTTCCTTTCTTTAATAATAGGAACAGTAGTAGGTTTAACACAGTTTAGAATAAAAAGATTGTTTGCCTACAGTACGATAAGTCATGTAGGTTTTATATTATTAGCTTTAAGTATAACTACAATAGAATCTATACAAGCATTCATATTTTATCTAATGCAATACTCTATAAGTAACCTTAATGCTTTTATTATACTAGTGACAATGGGATTCTCATTCTATTTTTATGTTACGGAAAATAAAGAACATAAAGAACTTTTAGATAAAAACAATTCTCCTATTCAATTAATCAGTCAATTAAGAGGATATTTCTATATTAACCCTTTCTTAGCTTTAAGTTTTGCTATTACAATATTCTCTTTTGTAGGAGTACCACCTCTTGTAGGATTCTTCGCTAAACAGATGGTATTAAGCGCTGCTTTAGATAGTGGTTATGTTTTCTTATCTTTAGTGGCTATATTGACTAGTGTAATTGGTGGAGTATATTACCTTAACGTTATAAAAGAAGTTTTCTTTTATAAACCTGAATATAAATTAAATTCTATATTAAAAGATCGTAAATTATTAAGTTATGTTTATAATAAAGATAATCTTTTAGTAAGAAATTTAGAATTCAAATATAATAATATTATGATGACTAGCCCTATTTCTATTACAATATCTAGTATCACATTAATAATTTTATTATTTATATTTATGAATAAAGAATGATTAAGTATGGGTTCCATAAGCCTCCTATTCTTCTTATGAGCTAAGGAGCATTATTTTGCTCGTAATTTATTATTGCTATGAAATATAAATCGAATTTTTTCAGATGCTGCTGATCTAACAAGCTCTTGTGCCCATCTCTTTAGTACGTACAATCGATTGTCAGATACTCGTCTTTCGATTGCCTCCGTTAAAAATAGTTTTAAATGTACTAGATATAATACTCTATTTTCTTCTATTACTCCTGTACAAAGGTTAGGTTACTCTACATTTAATAGGAATAAGATCCAACCTATTTCACCTTTATTTATATCAGGTTATTCTGATGCAGAAGGTTGTTTTAATGTTAGTCTTCAAAAAAATCCTAACGGTAAATTTTATGTCCGACCATCATTCCAGATAAAAGTACACTCAAAAGATAGTTTATTATTATTACGTATTAAACATTATTTAGGAGATATAGGAAAAATTTATATAACTAGTAAGGATTCAAAATTCGTTGTAAGATCTTTAGACGATATCTTAAAAATAATTTCGCATTTTGATAACTACCCTTTAATAACTCAAAAAAAGGGAGATTTCATACTATTTAAGGAAATAATCCTTAAAATAGTTAAAGGGGAACATTTATCAGCAAATGGATTACAAGAGATTGTGAATATTCGTGGATCGTTAAATTTAGGTTTATCGGATTCCTTGAAGACTGTTTTCCCTAATACTGTGCCTGTCGATAGACCCTTGATACAAAATATCTCTAACCCTCACCCTGAATGAATGGCAGGATTTGTTACAGGTGAGGGATGTTTTTTAGTTCAAATAGCTAAATATGGTAAAGGTAAATTAGATGGTGTTTCATTAAGTTTTAAGGTATCTCAACATTTGAGAGATGAGTTATTGTTAAGATCATTTATTTCTTTTTTTGGTTGTGGTATATTCAATTACCATAGTGGAAATAGTAAGTCAGGGTCAGGGGTATTTATTGTTAGAAAGTTTTCGGATATTTCAGATAAAATACTGCCCTTTTTTAAAGATCATAAGATAGAAGGTATTAAAAGAGAGGATTATGAAGATTGATTGAGAGTAGCCGAACTAATTAAATCTAAGGCTCATCTAACCGAAGAGGGTTTAGATAAAATTCGTGAAATAAAATCAGGTATGAATACGTTAAGATAATTTATCCTTTTTTTTATATTTCTAGTACTTAACCGAGATGCAATAGGTAGCCCACTAAATTTCTACGATTAATTATATATCACCGACTTAAAATTAATTATTTTAGTTTTTCTTCCACTATACTAAACCCCTAATGCATTAAGGTTTGCATACCCCCAGGGGTCGGGGGTTTGTGATAAAGGAATTAGTGATGAAGGAATTAGTGATAAATATTAATAATGGAAATTAAAAAAAAACATTGGATGAATTGCAAGAATATCAACACCCCGTTGTTTGATTGATAATTTGCAGCGAAGTTTATCTTAGTATTATTATTAGAGTAGAGTGGTCTCTACTAAATTAATTTAGAGTCTTCACTCTAATGATGTGAGATAAAAACGTTCAACGACTATTAGGTGAGTAATACTAACAATAATCCTATAGAATGTATCCGATATTTACTTATGTGTTAATATGGCATTACTGATCTTAAATCAGATCTCTAATAATAGCCAGTTATTAAATACTAAGTAGATAAAGACATAGTCTGAACAATATAGTGATATATTGAAAAATTAGTTCTAGTTAAGATTAAATGATATTTCATTAGCTCCAGCGGGTGCCATTAGGCACTGCTGGAGCAGCGCTAGCAGCTAATTAACTATTAACACCATTGACCATATTGGTACAAATTTTATTTAATAATTAAATGAGTAGTCTTACTTTTTTCTTTTTATTTGTATCTATATTAGCTTTAGTCTTCTTAATCGTAAATTTACTTCTTGCTCCGCACAATCCTTGAATTCGATTTGGAAAATCGAAAATTTGGGAAAAACTATCAAATTCCGGGGAATTCCTAAAACTCTGGATACCAAGCCACTATGGAAACATAGTGTGTGGCTGAATTAATTATTTAGGTATGGTAACAAATCTAGAGATATCCGAAAGGAAAATGGGTAATCGCGGATCTAAGTCAAAAATAATCAAAAAAGATTTTTTTGTAAAAGAGCAACGAGTAAACGGTAGTTGACATAATAAATGTTTAAGATATATTCTAGTGGGTTTCGAGAGAAATTATCAAGTCAGAGTCCATTCTAACCAAATAAATATAATAAGATATTCTTCTAATGTTCAATCTAATTTAGTTTTGAATCCTTGATTTATTCCCAACCCCCTAATGCATTAATGCATTAGGGGGTTGAGGATTTACAGACGGTGAAGGTTCTTTTATGTTGACTATAATAAAAGATAAAAAATATAAGTTAGGTTGACGTGTAGCTTGTAGATTTGCAATTAGTTTGAATAAAAAAGATTTTTATTTATTAAATAGCATTAAAAATTTTTTTGTCCCTCGACCCAGGGCCAGGGACTCTGGTTCTGGACCGAAGGGGTGTAGGTAATATTATTTTTATGGGAAAAGATAAAGATTCTATACAATATCGTGTAGAATCTTTAAAAGATTTATCCCTTAGAATCAATCATTTTGATAAATATCCTCTAATTACTAAAAAACAAGCTGATTATGCTTTGTTTAAATCAGCTTATAATTTAATTATGAGTAAATCTCATGTAACTCAAGAAGGGTTACTTACACTTGTATCTTTAAAAGCAGCATTAAATAGAGGTTTAAGTGAAACTTTAAACATTGCTTTTCCCGACAGAATTCCAGTTATGAGACCGGAAGTTCAATTATTAGAGAACATAGATCCTTTTTGATTGACAGGTTTTGTAGATGCAGAGGGTTGTTTTAGTGTTGTATTATTTAAATCTAAAACATCTAAATTTGGTGAGGCTATTAAATTAAGCTTTATATTAACTCAAAGTGCTAGAGATATTAATTTAATGAGAAGTTTTATTAAATACTTTAAATGTGGATATGTAAGTTTAGAAAATAGAGAAACAATTGATTTTAAAATAACTAAATTTTCTGAAATAAAAGAGATTGTTATTCCTTTTTTCCCTCCCCTAAGGCATTAAAGCTTTAATGCCTTAGGGGAAAAATATCCTCTACAAGGTAATAAAAGCTTGGATTTTCAAGATTTTATAGAAGTAGTAAAATTAGTAGATAATAAAGATCACTTAACTTTAGACGGATTAAATAAGATTCTACGCCTGTGGCGACAAAATAAAAAATGGTATGAATAAAAATAGAAAATAAAAATAATTTAATAATAAAATCTTATTATATTTATTTGTAAGATAAATCTGATGACAACGTATCAAGAAAAATATAGTATTTTCGAATGTGGTTTCCACAGTTTTTTAGGACAAAATAGAACACAGTTTGGTGTAAAATTCTTTATTTTTGCTTTAGTTTATCTATTATTAGATTTAGAAATTCTTTTAACTTTCCCTTTTGCAGTAAGTGAATATGTTAATAACATTTATGGATTGATAGTAGCATTATTATTTATAGGTATTATTACTATAGGTTTCGTGTTTGAATTAGGTAAAAGTGCCTTAAAAATAGACAGCCGTCAAGTGGTAACTCTTTTAAACGTAAAATCCTCAAATGTAACAGAACTTATAAGTAAAACTTCTTAAGTATTTAAATCTGTTTAGTTTAATGTTTATAAATTAATTCCTCCTTAATTTAGGTGGTTTTGGGAGCATAGCCCGGCAAGCCTCCCTCCTTTACAAAGTGAAGTAGGTGGTGTTAAAGAACACTTTTTTAATTGTAGTCTTAGATTATTTTTATTAATACCTTTATGTTTGTTTATCTTTTCACCTTTAAGACATTGAATCTTAAATAATATAGATGGAATGGGGTTTATTTTTGTTGCATTAATATATATAGTATTATCCTTTCTGATTGAAATTATTAATATAGGATTAAAATTTTATTTTTTTAATAAAAATAAAATAAAATTTAAAGATCTTTTAATTAAAAAGTTCACATTGAAATCCATTATTATGCGTTGTATCATTTCTATTTTTACTGTATTAATAGGAACAGGTATCATAAGTATGGGTTATTTTAACGAGAAGGGGGTATTTTTATTAATTTTTGCTTTTTTATTCGAGCCCCTTATCATGTATGTTGGTTCAGAACTTATTGGTGGTTTCAATTTGCTGCTTTTCCGAGATTTAGTTTATCCTTTAAAGGCTGCTCCAGACGGACGTATTTTTGCTTTAGGTGGTGTATTGACACCTCTAAATCCTGTGCAAGATGGTATAGATTACAGGAATTATGCGGAAAGAAGAGTAGCTATAGAGCGAGGTTTACCTTTACCTAGACCAAGGCTTATGTTCCCGTTACATCCTTGTTATTATTCTCAAGGTCAGTGCGCGTGAAGCTTAAATAGAAAAATGCTTAGCATAAGAGCTACGGACGAGTTTAAAAATAACGATGAGAGAGCATTACGTGCTCATAAGATAGTTAAGGAAATATTAGATTATAAAATCGCACATCAATACGGAGGAAAAAGACCAAGTGGCCTGAATGCTTCTAGTATATGAGATTAAAATATTATTCAATTGGTTTTTACAGTAGTTATACATTATGTTTTTTTTTATAATTGTAAATAAGAATGCGAATAGTCGTGTTTAAATTAGACCTGAGTAAATAAAGGTAATTATTAAAGTAATAATTATTAATATTTAGATCAGATCCCCTATGAACACTAAAAAGATTTAGGGAATAAGGGAGAAGAATTTTTTTGAATTAAAGCCCAGTGAAAAAAAAATTTTTTTTTTTAGAAAAACTTCATATAAAGAATTTGTTTTTCGACTTTGCAGCTTAGTAAAGTGGGCTTATTTTTTGAATTATTATAATAATTCAAAAAATTAGGCCTAACTTTAGAATATTAATTTTCGATTCTATACATAATTAAGTTATTTAATAGTTATTACAAATATAAAGATATAGAGATATTTATTGAAAAATTTATAAAATGTTTTTTATTCAGAATATTTTAAATATAAATTTTGATGTACCTACTCCGTGAGGTATTTATTTCCAAGATAGTGCTACTCCTCTTCCTAAATGATCTGGGAAATCATTAATGGGGATAAAACTACCAAATTCCGGAAAAACCCCAGAATTTCAAGTACCAAGCTATACTCGAAAGGGTATAAGTGGATGAACAAATTACTCATGTATGGTAACAAGCTTGAAGGCTTCTAAAAAGAACGTGGGTTATCGCGGATCTAAATCAGTTATATTGAAAAATATAACTGTAAAAGAGCAACGAGTAGACGGTAGTTGACATGGTAATCGTTTATCGTGTTTAAGATATACTCTAATGGGTTTCGAAAGAAATTTACATAATAAAATCCTAACTACTCAATTAGTTAATAAAAGAAGTTATTCTACATCATTTTTTAATGAGGGTAGAGATGACAATAACCATTATTTAATAATAAACCCCCATTTCTTAACTGGTTTTGCGGATGCTGAAGGTTCATTTGTTTTAAGTATAACAAAAAGTAATAATGTTAAATCAGGTTGAGTAATCAAACCAAGATTTCAAATACATTTACATAAAAAAGATTTATTTATTTTGGAAGCTATTAAAAATTTTCTTGGTGTTGGTAAAATATATGTTCAAGGTGAAGTTTCAGTAGAATACAGAGTATTTTCTATTAAGGATTTAAAAATAGTTTTAGATCACTTTGATAAATTTCCTCTTATTTCACAAAAATATGTAGATTATCTTTTATTTAAAGAAGCTTACCTATTATTAATTAACCGTGAACATTTAACATCTGAAGGTTTACGTAAAATTATATCTAGAAAAGCATCTATAAACAACGGTTTATCTTCATCATTAAAAGAAGCTTTCCCTGGTATTATACATGCTGTAAGACCTTTGAAAGAAAATATTTCTATTTATAATCCTCAATGGCTGGCTGGATTTACTAGCGGAGAGGGATGCTTTGGTGTTAAAATTAGAAATGCTGAGGGTAACTCTAAAGCTTTTATTGAATTGATATTTCAAATTAATCAACACGTTCGAGATAAAGAATTAATAGCTTGCATTGCTGAATATTGAGGATGTGGTAAAATTTATAAACATTCTGTAAATGCAGTAGTGTACAGAGTATCTAAAAGGTCTGACTTAACTGAAAAAATTCTTCCCTTTTTTTTTAAATATCCTATATTAGGGATAAAAGCTTTAGATTTTAAAGACTTTTGCTTTATATCAGAATTAATTGAAAATAAAGCTCATTATAGTAAAGAAGGGTTAGATCAAATTCTTCATATTAAAGTTAATATGAATAGCGGTAGAGTTGAGTACTAGCTTTGTTCAAGTGTATTTTGCAACCCCGTCCCCCCTAATGCATTAAAGCGCCCTCTCTCTTTCAGAGAGAGGGTGCATCACTCTCTACAGAGAGTGACGGGCGAAGCCGGGGGGGGTAGGGGCCTCCTAATGCCTTACACATAAAAAAATCAAAGATTTTTTAAGGCGTGTTCCATTATTAAAAAAAAAATTAGTCAAAAACGACTAATGCATTAGACCCCAGGGGCGCTTCTTATTTTTTGAATTATTAGAAGAATTCAAAAAATAAGACCCCCCGGAGGGGTATGGAATTATTATTAAAGGTTATACAATATTTTAACTAATTGAAAGTTGAATTTCATTTTTTTTTTGCAGATGGAAGGATTAGTTGAATTACACGATAATATTATGTATTATCTTGTTGTAATTTTATTTGCGGTTGCATGAGTTTTATTATCTATAGTTAGAAATTACATTGAGACTAAGTCTCCTATCTCTCACAAGTATTTAAATCACGGTATAATAAGTGTGCCGGCTCAAAAGTGTTCTAATCATATTAAATATAATCAGTTTTTAAATTCTTGTCCATTCGGGGGGAGTGCTTACGCCCCCCTCGTATATAATTACTGAAAAGTACGTGGTTATTCTACCTCTAGTTTAAAAGATAGGGATGATCAATTTATTCCTGTGGCAATCTATGAAGATGCCTCTTCAATGCAAAAGGCAATCTTAAAAGATAATGCAGGTAAATCTGGTATTTATATGTTAACCAATAAACTTACTGGAGATATCTACGTAGGACAATCTATTGACTTACATAAAAGATTTCTTAACTATTTTAACTTAAGTTATTTAAGTAGACGTAATGAACTCATAATTTGTAGAGCTATAATAAAATATGGCTATTCAAATTTTTCGATAACTATTTTAGAGTATTGTGATAAATGTGATTTAGATATCAGAGAACAACATTATTTTGATGTTCTTAATCCTAAATACAATATCCCGAAAATAGCCGGTGGTAGCTCAAAAGGTTTAATATTATCAGAGGAAACCAAAAATAAGATCAGTAAAGCTTTAAAGGGAGTTTATCCTTCTTGCATCTTGCCTAAATTTGGATTAAATATCAGATCTATACGAAAATATTCTTCTCAATCAGGTGCAGATAGTTTTCAGAATATCCCTCGTTCTAGAGCCTTGGCTCAGATTATGGGTAAAAATCCTATATTTTACGATGACAGTTTAAATTTAAAAAAACAGATTCTAGAAGAAAATAAAGGTAAATCAGGTATTTACATGTGAACTAATAAGATTACTGGGGATATTTATATAGGACAATCAGTAGATCTTGCTGATAGATTAAAAAGATATTTTCATGAAAATTATTTAAAAAAAAATAAAAGTTTACTTATTAGTAGAGCTTTAATGAAGTATAGTCATTCTTCATTTTCTCTTACAATATTGGAATATTGTGATAAATCTGAATTGAATAATAGAGAACAATATTATTTAGATAGGTTAGAGCCAGATTATAATATATTAAAAATTGCAGGTAGCTTATTAGGTTATACTTTTACAGAAGAGGCTAAAGCAAAAATAAGTAAAGCTTTAAAAGGAATTAATCGTAGTGAGGAAACTAAAGATTTAATTAGACAAAAAGCGTCCCTCCAAAGGAGGGATGCATCCCTATGGGATGCTTTAGATAGAAAACATTCTGAAGATACAAAATTAAAAATGAGTATGTCTTCACCACGAGGAAATCCTGTTAATGTTTACGAAAAATGTGATTCTTCTGAATTTAAATTAATAGGTAGTTTTGTTTCCGCAAGAAGAGCGGGAATTTTTCTAGATTTAAGTAAAAGTACTGTTATTAAATATATGAATTCAGGGGCGATTTATAAGAATAGATATAAATTTTCCTCTAAATAAAATAGGCTTTGCTTACTGATATGGTCGTACTATGAGCGATACTACCAGAGAAATTCTGAGTTCAAACCGAAAGGGGGAGCTTAATCCTTTATACGGTAAATCTCATAGTGAAGAGACTAAAGAGCTAATGAGAGAAAAAGCGTTAGGTAGAAAATACTCCGAAGAGACTAAATTATTAATGAGTTCGAAACGTGGAAATCCTGTGAATATTTACGAAAAGTGTTCATCAGAAGGGTATGAATTAATAGGTAGTTTTGTTTCCTAGCCCTCCGGGGCTAGAGAAGAGCTGGAAAATTTTTAGGTATTAGCGGTAGTACTATTCTAAGTTATATGAAATCGGGTATGGTCTTTAAAGATAGATATAAATTTTCATCTAAATAAATATGAAAATTAGAGTAACTATGAGTATAATTTCACTGAACGCTGGAAAGTCCTAAAGCCTTTGATACTAATAATCATATAAAAGAAAAAGATTGAAAGATTATGAGTGAAAACTCAAAGGATGTTACAATGGATAATCAAGCAGGAAACCAAAATAATTCTTTATATTATGAGTAGGTAATCCCTAGAGACTAAACGTGAAACTATGAGTTATGAAGTTTTCCTGGTATTATGTAGCCAGGAAAATTTTAACCCTTCGGCCTAGCCACCGTCGAGTCGGTTACTAGTCCAGGGCGAAAGGCTGGTAGATTATATAGTCCAATTTTATATGAAAGTATAAAAATGTTGACACTTATAGAATTAATATGAACAATTACTCCTGCAGTAATTTTAATATTAATTGCATTCCCTTCATTCAAATTATTATACTTAATGGATGAAGTTGATGATTCTTCAATGTCAGTTTTAGCAGAGGGTTCTTTAAAAGGTGGCCCTAAATCATATATATTAAATAAAAGAGAAGATACCTGTTATACTTTTTTAATAGGTCAAAAAAACAAAGTTAAATTAGTTAAAGTATGAAATAGATTTGAAAATAATTTAATTCATTATCAACAATGTTCTATGTTTCATACTCTAGTTAGGGCTAAGAATAGAATAGGTCCCCATAATGAGGATGTAATATCAGTATTAATAGGTTCATTATTAGGAGATAGTTATGCTAGTAATAGATCAGGGGAAGGAACTAGATTTTGCTATAGACAAAGTGAAAAACATATTTATTATTTATTCTGATTATATGATTTTTTTCATAGTAGAGGTTATTGCTCTAATTTAAAGCCTAGAAAATACACTAGAAAAATTAGGAATGAATGTAAACTATACTACGGTTATGAGTTTAATACTTTCACATTTAGAAGTTTTAATTGAATACATAAAATGTTTTACAAAAAAGGAATAAAATATATTAATAAGGAAATAGAACAATACTTAACTCCATTAGCTTTAGCTATTTTAATTTTACCTAAACCGGCTCAACCCAGAACGTCCTTGGACGGACGAAGGGCTAAAGGTTATGAAGAATTCAATTTATATACTGGGTTACGTAGAGAGGAAGATATTAACAAATTAATCCTTATATTAAAAAATCGTTATGGTTTTATTTGTTATAGCTTTAAAGATCAAAATTCTTTTTACGGAATAAGTATAGCTAATGAATCTAAAGATTCATTTATAGCTCTTGTACAACCTTATTTATATAATATTGAAAAGTCGATTTCTGCGCAAGAAAGCGTTAAACCTTGTATTAATTTAACTTTAAATGCCAACTTAACCTTGGGGAATAAATTAGTAAAGGGTAATAGATATTATTCAACTAAAAGTAGCTCTTTACCTGCTGCATCCTATTATAATCCTATTAATTTAAAATCAGTTATTTACAAAGAAAACCGTAAAAAGGCTGGAATATATCGTTGAACAAACATAATAAGTGGAAAAATCTATATAGGTAGCTCATCTAATTTAGCCAAAAGATTTACAGGTTATTTTTCTACTTATTTTTTAACTAAAGAATCTTTAAAAACCAAAAGTCTTATATATTCTGCTTTATTAAAATATGGTTATAATGATATGAAATTAGATGTTTTAGAATATTGCGATCCTAAAGAACTTTTAGTTCGAGAACAATACTATTTAGATTTATATTCTCCTGAATATAATATTTTAACGAAAGCTGGTTCTAATTTAGGGTTTAAACATTCAGATGAAACATTGTTGAAATTTCAACTTCGAAAATTCACTAAAGAACAGCTTGAATTATTACGTAAAATATCTTCGGCTAATTTAATTGAATTTAATAAAAATAAACGTTTAAAAGTGGTTATACACGATTTTAATACTGATATAACTACTACTTATGATTCAATAAATGAAGCTTCCAAAGCTATAAAGGTAGATATTAAAGCTTTTTGAACTCAGGAAAAATCTGAGCAAAAAAATAATTATGTAATTCCTTATCAAGGTAGGTATGTTATGACTATTTTAAGAGAGGGTATAACTAATATAGATCACGTTAAAAGAGTAGAGCTAGCTAGAGTTAATATACCTAAAGGTCTAACTAATTGAAATAAAGCCAAAGGTACTGTTATAGTTGTTACTAATATTATGACAATGGAAACAGTAAATTATGCTTCGATTAGTGAAGCAGCTAGAGCCTTAAATGTAAATAGATTTACAATAAGTAGGCGTATAAAAGATCAAAAGATTTTCAAAGGTTTATATAAATTTTCTTATTTATAGTATTATTTCCAAGGATGATGGGGGATGAGCTAATCCCGGTGTTAGAATAGCTACAAATTCCTTTACAATTGAAGAAGTCAATTTATTGGTTAGTATATTAGAAAAAAAATTTAAATTGAATTGTACAATTCAATACTTAAAAAATATAGATAAATATTCTATATATATACTAGGTTCATCCATTTCTACATTAAAGGATATAATTTTACCTTATTTACACCCCTCTATGTATCATAAATTAAATATAAAAAAGAATTTAGATATTAACTAATTTAACACAAAGTTCTTCTTATCTCACCCATATATATGATAGTCAATAAATAAATAATTAAGGCGTAAGCTCTTAATTGTTTATTTATAAGTTTCCGACGGGATTCTTAGAAAATTTTCAATTTTCTGGCGACATGAGTGAAAACAGTTAAAATTTTATCATAGCGAAGCCCCTCGGGCTTGCCGGGATGAAACAAGACTGTCGGTAAATAGTTTGTTTTTTTTCTTTATTTATCGCCACAGACTGGGTCACTTGTGGGTGGCTGAAAGGCTGCTTAATGTACAGTCGAAATATTTTAATATAAATAAGATAAATAATCTTTTTTTTATCTAGAAAAATGCATCAATGATATTGAAACTATCAATACCCGGACTTTTTGAGCTGCTCAGGCGTGGATTTTCTGGAATATGATAGATATCTTACCCCAGGTGTGGAAAATCAAGTATATTCTGATAATAACACTAGTGTGGAATCTACCAATGTTTTACCCCCTCTAGACACAGTGTTATCTCGGGATGTTTTAGTGGATAGACTCCGATTTCAATATCATAATAATCCAAGGAATCTTGACATATATTCTGGATCTTGGGAGGGAACTCTTGGTCATCTTAACCAGCAATTAAGATTAGAATTAGCGAGTCGTTATGAAGCTTCTAATGAAGCATGGTATAGGGTTGAGAGTTTACAAAGGGGTCCTTATAGAGGTGAAAAACATTTGTTTTATCCTGGAAAGGGGAGAGCTAAAGCTAGGGTCACTTTGACTTTACTAGATGTTATGAGAAGAAATAGATAATTTTTATTTATAGAAAAATTCTGCACCAATGATATTGAAGCTACCAGTACCCTGATTTCTTAAATACAGATGAAGAGCTTATAGATTTTGATTCTTACTTGGTACCAGAATCAGATTTAGAAGATGGAGCTTTAAGAATGTTAGAAGTTGATAATAGAGGGGGAAAGGTCTTAAGCAAGCCTTATTTAACTCTAAAGTAGCCAAACTCCGGGTAAATCCTAATAGCTCAGAATACTAACTTCTTACCTAAAAGGGTAAGAAGGGCCAGGTTAATCACCTCCTTGTGAAAGGATTTAATTAAAATACAAATCAAAAAAAATTTTTTTTTAATAGGGTACAGTAACAAGTTCTGTAGATTTGACGAAAGTCAAAATGGATGTTCGCGGATCTAAATCACCTCTTAACAATGTGTAAAAGAGCAACGAGTAGACGGTTACTCGCCATATATTAGGTTAAAACCTCGAATACCTCTTGAATATAAAGTGAGGATAGATATATGGTGTAAGGTGTATTCTAATAGCCTATTATTTTATTGATCGATGATTTCTTTTGTAATTTATCAGTATACATTTCTACCCTTCGGGGCTAGCAACCGACTAGCCTGTCCTAGTCCTTATCTCCAAAGGGGATCGCGAAAGGGAAATAGAAAAAAATTAAAATCCGAAAACGGGGCGTTATGTCTTCAGCTTATCTCTAAAAGTAAGGAAATTCCTCTCCCCCTACGCATTAATGCCTTAGGGGGTTTAGGGGGGAAGTTAAAAGAAGATTAAGGTATGTTATCCCTTTAATTATAACATTTGTGATACCTAGTTTAAATAAGGTTAAACATTATTTTTCTTCTTCTAATGCTTTAAGTATAAGAAAGTATAGCACGTCTTGTGTAGATCCTGAACCATCTTTAAACCCGTGATTTCTCACAGGTTTCGCAGATGCAGAGGGTTGTTTTTCTATTTCAATATATAAGGATACTACGCGTAGCCTTGGTTGAAGAGTAGGTGCTGAATTTCTAATGGGACTACATAAAAAAGACATAGAGCTTTTAAGACTTATTCTAGCAAATTTAGGTGGTATAGGGTCGAATAGATAAATTCGCCAAAGATGCTTGTGCTTTAAGGGTAAATACTCTAAGTCAAATGAAGATGAATTATCATCATTTTGATAAATATCCTTTAATTACTCAGAAACACGCTGATTATCTTCTTTGAAGAGAGGTAGTTATGATGCTGCGAAAGGAACATTTAACACATAAGGGGCTTTTAGCTATTCTAAGTTTGAGAGCTAGCTTCCTTGAAGTTAGGATTATCTGAAAGTTTAAAGACAGCTTTCCCTAATATTATCCCTGCTTTAAGACCTTTAGTGGAGAAAACTATTCCCATGGAGAATGGCTAGCTGGTTTTACATCGGGTGAGGGTTGTTTCTTTGTTTTTGTAAGTAAATCTTCAACGCATGCATTAGGGTTTAGAGTTCAATTAATATTCCAAATCACTCAACACTCTCCCTCTCGGCCCAGGGCTAGCGACCAGGTCCTAGTAATGCATTACGAAGGGGTGATGAGAAATTAATTAAAAGTTTAATCTCTTATTTAGGTTGCGGTAGGTTAGTTACTAGCTCTGATGGTAAAGTGCAATTCAGAGTAGAAAACTTTGCGGCTAATTACGAAAAAATCCGAGTTTTTTTTTTGCCAAATCTAAGATTCGAGGAGTAAAGCTTGAGGATTTTAAAGATTGATGCCTTGTTGCTGAACTAGTGCAAGGTAAAGAGCATTTGACTCCCCCTAAGGCATTAAAGCTTGCATACCCGAAGGGGTCGGGGGGAAGAAGGGTTGGATAAAATTGAAAAAATAAAAAGGGGGCGCTTCGCTGACCCCTGGGGGGTATGAACAAAGGAAGAGTTTAATTTTTCATGTTAGTTTTAATCTCTTTATGGTAGAAGCCTTTGACCGACACTTTGTGTCGGAGAAAAGTTTAGTACAATTTTTATGTAGCAAACCTATTTAAACAAGTTATAGAAGATAGAAAAAATATAAAATATCGGAAACGAGGCGTTAGGTTCTTAGCTTATAGCTGAACCCTAATGCTTTAAAGCTTTATTAATGCTGGTGCATTAGGGGGTTCGGTAGAAGAGGACCAAGATATGTTATCCTTCCTGAACTAACACATGTAAGATTCATCATTACCTCTGGTGATGTTATACACTCTTTCTCAGTTAATGCTTTAGGTATAAAATGTGATGCTTACCCAGGTAGATTAAATCAAGTATCTGTTTTTATTAACAGACCTGGAGTTTTCTACGGTCTTATTTAGAACAATGGCCGTAACTGTAGTGAACCTATGGTTAAAAATCATCAAATTGCGGGAAACCCCTAAAGAAATCTTCACCAAATAAGTATGGTAACATAACTTATGGCACAGGTAATGACTCGTGGTATGGTAAAAGCAAGATTTATTATTCAATGGGCAATCTGCAGCCAAGTACCAAGTATAAATTATTTGGTATGCAGTTCATCGACTAAACGTTGGTTGGTATTATTAGTATTAATAATGCTTAAGATATAGTCAGCCCCCACCCTAAAGGGTGCAGAAAAATATGAGTATTTCTAGAGGTACGCCTGCCTTTGATGGGCATGCCTCTATAAGCCAATATTTTTTGTTAAATATATATTATTAATTAATTAATAATATTTAGGGAACTCTACAATAGTTTGTTAAACTTATTTTTTAATGTAAAAATAAATTTTTAATTTTAGATCTAGAAAATCTAAACACATAAGCATTTGTCTTTTTCCTCATATTCGTCTATTGTAGTTTTTGCATGGTAAATTTAATCAAAGTGTTATGAATAATCACTTCCTACTTGATAAGCGTATAGGATTAGGTTCTATAACTAAGTTATCTTTAGCAAGATATTTTAGTACAATAAGATCTTTGGGAGGCTACGCCCCCAGGGGGGTCAGCAAAGCTCTTAATCCTGAGTTTTTAGCGCTAGAACATATGAAAAATGGAAAACCTACTACTTCATTAGTTATCAATAAAATATTGTTAAATCAAAATTTATCCGTTACTGATTCTAAATTAGAAGAATTATTAAAAGTTAAAGGTGTTGAAATGGATTTAGATATATCTAAACCTGAAAATAGTCAAGTTTTAAGTGAATTAACTGGTAAATCTAAATATAAAGGTTTTTCTGGTGTATATATGTTTATACATAAAAATACAGCTCAAAAATATGTGGGTTCATCTAATTTACTAAGACGTAGAATGGATTACTATTTTAAAGGAGATTTTGCTTTGGCAGCCCCGCAGCCCAGCGCACCCTTTGCAGGTGCGCGCAGGGCTGGTAAATTTTTACCTTTACTTTACAAAGAAGGGTTAAAAGCTTTTAAATTAATAATCTTTAAATTAGACAGTAATAAATTTAGTCTTAAAGACGCTTTAATTTTAGAACAATATTATTTATTAAATAAAGAATTTAACTTGAATACATTAAGAGTTGTTAATGTAGGATCTTCAAAAGGTGATGCTGTATATGTTTATGATCTAACTTGTAGTACTCTTTACTACAAGGCTAAATCTCGAATTGAGTTAAAAAGAGTATTAGGTATACATACTGAAACTAGTAAAAAGTATGTAGATTCTAAAATACCTTATCTAAATAAATTCTTATTATTAAGTTATCCTATTCCTACTGCTTCAATAAGCAATATATCTGCTGAAGAATTAGTGAATAGAATGCAAAAAGAAAGACAAGATATGTATAAATTAGGTACTCGTAGAAGTCTTTCAGTAGAATTAGAAATTAAAGAAGGAAACAAATTTGTGAGTTCAGGAGATGGCTATACTTTAAATTTTGATTCTTTAGCGTCTTGTGTTGAGTATTTAAAAGGATTAGGTTTAACTATAAAAAGAGATACTCTAACTAAATATATAAAAAATGAAAAAGTGTTTCAGAATTTCTTATGTAAATACTCAAAGAAAGCTTTACCTGAAAATTTTGAACAAGTAGGATTAATTATGGATGAATATAAAAAATTAAAAATAGATACTTATTTATTAAAAGTTAATAGAAAAAATAAACCTTTAATAGTGAGAGGGGGCGGAGCTCTTGAAAATTTTGAAAAAGAATTTGAAAGTATTATGGATACAGTTAAATACTTTTATACTTTAAACATCAAATTAGATAGAAAAACTTTAGATCTTCGTTTAAAAGATGGTAAAATTTATAAAAATTATTTTTTTGCTTATAAATAAATTTAACCTATACCCTCCGGGGTCAGCGAATTTTTTTTTTTTTCACTTACGACCCTTTTTTTTTTACCCTTCTAATGCATTACTAGCAACCGACTAGCGGTTCCTAGTCCTTATCCCCTGGGGGGATCGCTTTAGGTAAAAAAAAAAGTACTAAAGCGTGAAGCTTCCCCCCGAATACGTTTGTTTTTTTTTATTATTGTTTAGGGCGCAAGCTCTCAAAAAAAAATTAAGTGAGCTTGCTAATCCCTGATTACCGAAGGGATCAGGGATTAATAAGAATTTATTAATTACATTAAATTAAGGTAGAGATAATTTGCAATGTTCTGAAATATGTGGAATTTTGCACAGTTCGATGCCAATTGTAGTGGAGTCTGTGAACCTGGAAAGGTACTTGAGCTGATTGGATGCGCAGTAAGATCAGCTACGGCATCCAGTTTAGAGTTACTTAATTCACTACCGTTGGAGCTGCCTTCTTTAGAAGGGTTTGGGTTTGAAGAACCCTACTTAATAGAGATAGGCAAAAACCTTAGCTTAGACTTGGATATTAGAGGTATTTCTACGCCTCCGGCGCCAGAATTTGAGATAGAACTTTGTACTTCGGTTCAGAATTACTGAGAATATAATCTGGTATCCAGCGGTGGCAGCTGATCGACAAATGAATGTACAATATTAAATCCAGCGTCAGGTCTTTTAGATTGATTAGGTGTCGGTGTATTAGTTAAAAAAATTATGTTAAATCCTTTAAGTCTTTTAGACTTAATATGTGTAATAATCCAGGATCATACATTAACAGGTGGTTTAGTGTGTGTAATAATCCAGGATCTTACATTAACAGGAGGTTTAGCGTGTGTAATAATCCAGGATCCTACATTAACAGGTTTAATACAAGTATCATGTACTAAATATTATCCTGAGAGCCCGCCTGTAACTAGATGAAGCCCTAAACCTGATGTTAATAAACCTAAGTTATGGTTACCCGCACAGCACTTGGAGGGTTTAACCGCCATTAGACTAGAAAAGGAAAAAGAACGGGGTTATGTTCCGCCTAAAGTTCTTCCTCAAAGAATCTGGGTTGGTGGTAATATAATAGTGGATTGTCCATTATACAAGGAGAATGATAATATTAAATTACAAGGACCACCTAAATGACCACGTTTTGGTGATCCGGGTTTACCTAGACCTAAACCCTAATATTTAAGATAATAAATAATAATTCTTATTATTCTTTTATCTATCTCTGGCCCAGGACTCGTGGCACAGTCTGGTTGCCTAAAAAAAAAATCAAAGATTTTTAAGGCTCTTTTCGCGATAGCTACGCACCCTTAGGGTGCGGTAGCTATATAGGACTAGCTGGGCTACGGGGCTGACCCATCCTCTCTCTCCGTACTTTTTTTTAAGGGTCGAGAGAGAGGGGGTGGGGGGTTGCTGACCCCTACCGGCTTCGCTAATTTTTTTTTTATTATTATAAATAATAAAAAAAATATCCCCGACCCCCTCTCTCTTTTTTAGAGAGAGGGGGGGTGGGGTCGGGTAGGGGGGTCAGGGGCGCTTCGCTGACCCCTACCCCCCTTTTCAGGGGGTCGGTATTACATTATTATAAGGCCGCTTAATAAAAATCTCTAGACCTCCGGCCTTGTTCCATTATTTTTTCAAAAGAAAAAATTAGTAGACGCCCGGAACTGATTTTTTTTTATAAGCCTTATAAGAAAAAAATAGCCAAAAATAGCCATGAATAAGTTATTAGAAAGGTTATGCTTATTTAGGTATAGACCGCTAAAATCTCTTGGCCTCCGGCCATGTTCCATTATTTTTTTCAAAAGAAAAAATTAGCAGACGCCCGGAACTTTTCAGAGATTTTAATGCTATTTATTTTAGTGTATATATATATATATATATATATATTTATATATATATATATATAAGGGTGTGTAGTTTAAATGGTAGAACCTAGAGACAAGTTCTCTGAAGTAGGAGTTCGAATCTCCCTCACCCTCCCGACTCTTTTTTTTTATAAAAAAGTAGAGGGATTTTTTTTTTACAATAATTTAAAGTTTTATAAATATACAATGAATATTACATTAATACTTTTTTTAATAGGGATCTTAGGATTTGTATTAAATAGAAAAAATATTATATTAATGCTTATTTCTATTGAAATAATGCTATTATCTATAACA
Source organism: Nigrospora osmanthi (assembly GCA_029489945.1). Taxonomy (NCBI): domain Eukaryota; kingdom Fungi; phylum Ascomycota; class Sordariomycetes; order Amphisphaeriales; family Apiosporaceae; genus Nigrospora; species Nigrospora osmanthi. The sequence goes on from CP120498.1 coordinate 51,111, forward strand.
TTTTTAATATTGGTAAGTTCACTTAACATTGACGATATAATTGGCCAAACATATGCTATTTATATAATAGCAATAGCAGGTGCGGAATCTGCTATAGGTTTGGGTATTCTAGTGGCTTTCTATAGATTAACGAACTCTCCTGATAAAAATCCAAGATCAAATTTTTCTTATTTACATTTTAATTTATTACCTGCAGTTTTACCGGCTCCGCAGCCATTAGTCCTTGGACTAAGAAGGGCTAGTAATTTTTTCCCTACCCGGGGGGCGCTTCGGCTGACCCCCTGGGGGGCGCTTCGGCTGACCCCCTGGGGGGCGCTTCGGCTGACCCCAGGCGCTTCGCTGACCCCAGGGGTATGGAGGGGGATTAGCAAGCTCCCCTTTGATTTAGCCTCTAGAGCTTACGGGTTAGGTGAAAGGTCAAGGAATTCTTCTAGCTTGACGGACCCCCTGCTCCCTCAAAAGGTTAAAGGCTGAAGCCAGCCGGAGGCTAGTGAAAGGAAAATAGTTTTAAATCCTTCCTTTATAAGTGGGTTATCTGATGCTGAAGGTTCTTTTGTCGTAACTATTTTAAAGAACCCTAGATATAAAATAGGATGAAATGTACAAGCTAGATTCCAAATAAAATTACATGAGAAAGATAGAGCTTTATTACTATTGATTCAAAAATATTTCGAGAATATTGGATATATATCTAAAATAAATGACAGATTTACGGTTGAATTTAGAGTTAGTGATATAACTAGTTTAAATAATATAATTATACCTCATTTTGAAAAGTATTCATTAATAACTAATAAATATGAAGATTTTGTAGTATTTAAACAAATTGTATCGTTAATGTCCGAAAACAAACATACTAATTTAGAAGGATTAAAAGAAATCTTGGTACATAGAGCATCTCTTAATTGAGGTTTATCTAAAACTTTAAAAGAATCTTTTCCTTCTATAGTACCAGTTGGCCCCTCGGATCCCCCCAGCCCCTCTCTCTTTTTTAGAGAGAGGGGCTGGGGGGATATGGAGGAAGAAAAAGTAAAAATTGAGGATAATATATTAAAAATATTATCTTCTGAATGAGTAGCAGGTTTCTCAACAGGAGAATCCAATTTTTTTATAACTATATCTGGTACTAAAGTATGATTACGTTTTTCTATTGGTCAAGATTCCAGAGATATATTGTTATTAAAAAATTTAGTAAAATTTTTTCATTGTGGTTATGTAGCTCAATATAAAAATCGTAAAGTATGTGAATTTATAGTAACAAAAATTAATGATATAATTATATATATTCTTCCTTTTTTTGATAAACACAGGATTGAAGGTTCTAAATATAATGACTATCTTAATTTTAAAAAAGCCGCTATTCTTATTAAAAGTAAAGAACATTTAACTGAAAAAGGTTTAAGTAAAATAATAGAATTAAAAAATTCTACCTTTCGGGGGGGTAGCTACGCACCCAAAGGGGTACAGGATTAGTACAGGACTAATCCTGTGCTAGGCCGTCTTGGGTATGCAAGCTTGCCGGCTTCGCCCCTCTCGACGCTTTTTTTTTTTATAAAAAAAAGTACTAAAAAGAGAGGGGCGAAGCCGGGTGAATAAAAAAGATTCAAATTATCTTGATTAAAAAGAGATCTTTTTCTTGATCACTAAAGGCGAAGTGAACCTTTGTCTAGTTTTATATAAGGCGAAGTGTACTATTGTTTAGTTTTATATAAGGCGAAACTCTCAAATTGCGGGGAACTCTTAAAAACAAATCTACCAAGTTAATATAGTAATGTAATTAATGGAACAGGTAATGACTCGTTGTATGGTAAAAACGATTTGTATATATAGAATATCTGCAGCCAAGCACCTAAGTATTTTCCCCCCGCTGGCCTAAACCCCTAAGGCATTAAAGCGTTAATGCCTTAGGGACGTTCCTCGGGGGGGGGGGGAAGGAATGACGGTGTGCAGTTCATCGACTAAATGTGAGTTGGTTTTTATTAATATGAAATAGTATTAATAATTAGTTTAAGATATAGTCAGGCTCAATACATGAGTATTGGGATTAACTGAAGAGGAAGTATAGCAATAGAATATAAATAATGTTTTTAAGTATAATAATTTTACCTTTATTAGGATCTATAGTTGCTGGCTTTTTTGGAAGAAAAGTTGGGGTTAGCGGTGCACAGTTTGTTACATGTTTGTGTGTAATTACAACTACAATATTAGCAGTTCTGGCTTTTTTCGAAGTAGGTTTTAATAATTCACCAGTTTCCATTGAATTATTCAGATGAATAGATAGTGAATGATTTAACATTACATGAGGTTTTGAATTTGATAGTTTAACAGTTTCTATGTTATTACCTGTTTTAATTATTAGTTCTTTAGTTCATATTTACTCTATTTCGTATATGAGTAACGACCCGCACATACAAAGATTTTTTAGTTATTTAAGCTTGTTTACTTTTATGATGATTATATTAGTTACAGGTAATAACTACTTATTAATGTTTGTAGGTTGAGAGGGTAACCCAACAATACGCCCTAAATGGTTAAGCCAATTGGACGATAGTAATTTAAAAGCTAGGTTTTTTATGCATAATTGTAATCAAAAAAGATTTTTCTTTTCCAAAAATTTTAAATCAATAGAAAGGATAGGTCCGCACAATTTAGATGTAATATCTTTAATAGTAGGTTCTTTATTAAGTAACTCCTACTTAGAAAAAAGAAAGTCTGGCTTAGGTATTAGAATAGTATTTATAAAATGTAGTAATAATGTGGAATATTTAATGTGATTTCATTCAGTTTTGTCTGATAATGGATATTGTAGTAATAAAAAGCCTAAATTATATAAAATAATAGGTAAAGGCAATAAAGTGTTGTTTACTTATAGTATTAAAAGCTATAGTTTTTCTAGTTTTACGTGATTATTTAATATGTTTTATAGACATAATATAAAAATAATACCACGGAACTTAGATAAATATCTTACACCTTTAGCCTTAGCTACTTTATTCTTATCCTCTCCAGGATTAGGTCAAAATTCTAAGTTAGCTACTATATGTATTTCAGCAGAAGATTTAGAGTATTTATCGCTTATTTTAAAAAATAAATATAATATAGAAACAATTATTAAGTTTAATAATAAAAGTCTTAATAGCGGTAAGGATTCAAGTGGATCCTTATATATTAAAAATACTTCTTTTTCTACTTTTTCTAAAGTAGTAAAGCCACATTTATTACACTCACAACACTATTTATTAAATATGCCTGTTCTTAAATTAAATATATCTAGAGGTCAATGTATCCAAAATCATTCTTATTTATCTTCTTCTATACCAGGGGATAAGAGAGGTTTTTCAACTAAAAAAGATCTTTCCGATATAAAATATACAATTAAATATAAAAAAGAGTATATATTAAGTTTAGAACAAAAAGAAGCTCTTATTGGTATAATATTAGGAGATGGTTTCTTAGATAGAGTTAAACCTAATCATAATACAAGATTGCGTTTAGAACAATCATACCCTGAAAAAGAAAAATATTTAATAAGTTTATATAGATTATTTGAGCCTATTTCTACTATGTCTCCTACTATTTTGACAAGAAATGATAAACGTACTAATTCTACAACTTTCTCTATTTATTTCAGAACTTTAGCCATGCCTTGTTTAAATTATTATTATGATTTATTTTACCTTTCGCCCAGGACTAGGACAGGCTAGTCCTGGGCTAGGCCGAAGGGTAAAGAAAGAGTTAAAATTATTCCTAAAAATTTAGGTCAATTGTTAACAGCAAGAGGTTTAGCTTATTGAATCATGGATGATGGTGGTAAATCAGTATATAATCAAACTATATTACACACTAGAGCATTTAAACTAGAGGATGTTGAATACCTTCAGTCTGTCTTATCTGAAAATTTTGGTTTAAGAACTAGGCTGGAAGAAAAGAAAAAAGACCAATGGGTTATATACATACCGGTTATGCAAAAAACTAAACTTAGAGAGATAGTAGGGCCTTATATGCATCAACCCCCTAAGGCATTAAAGCTTTAATGCCTTAGGGGGTTGGATAGTATGTTGTATAAAATATAGTAAAACATATAGCCCTATAAATACTTCGTTATGATAATTAGCCATAGTTAGTGATATTATATTTAGATAATCAAAATAGTCTCCAACCCCCTAAGGCATTAAAGCTTTAATGCCTTAGGGGGTTGATAAAAATTGAAACCTGGTATTTAACCAGGAGAATAAATAGATTAAACTATCTGAGCCACTTAATAAAAATCTAGCTTCGCACAGATTTTTATAAGCTGCTCCAGCAGTGCCTGCTAATTTTTTGAATAAAGAGCTTGCGCCATCAAAAAATAAGCGAAAGGCAAGAAGTTTAATATATCACTAGCCACATCATTGAAAACGATCAAAGAAGTTTTAAACTTAAAGATCGTCGGTTATATTTTGGATCGCGATCGACTAGTACAATGGTGGGTGCCTGAAATGGTGCTTAATGTATAGTCAAAATCTTTATATTATCTCGCATAATATACTAGGGCTTTAAGTAATACCTAACTGGTTTTAAAGTACAGGGGTTAATATATTCTTATATATAAATAATTTAAATTATATAACCATAATTATAACCTAAGATTTGGTGGGGGTTTGTTCTTATTTATTAGTAAGTTTCTGATTTACTAGAATAGCTGCAAATCAAAGTTCTATCTCTGCATTCTTAACTAATAGAGTCGGTGATTGTTTCTTAACAGTTGGAATGTTTGCTATTCTATGAAGTCTAGGTAATTTAGATTATGCCACAGTATTTTCATTAGCTCCTTACATAAACGAAAATGTGGTAACTATTATAGGTATATGTTTATTAATAGGTGCAATGGCCAAAAGTTCTCAAGTTGGTCTAGTGAAGGCCCTAGAAAAATTATGATGTGATTCATTTTTTTCTTGAACTTCGATATATGCTGGAAACGTTTCAAATGCTCTAAAGTCCGTAGGTCCAGATTTTGTATCTGATCCGGAAAAATCTTTGAGACAAGTAACCAATCAGCAGGGAACAAATAGAAAACAATTTAATAAAGACTTTATTGAATGATTTATAGGCTTCTCAGAAGGAGATGGTTGTTTTTATATTACAAGAGGTAAATCGATTTTTTCTATTCATCTACACATAGTGGATCTTCCTCTACTGGTGGAAATTCAAACTCAATTAAATATGGGGTCTATATTTATTGGTAATAAATCTTGTTTATTTACGATAAAAGCCAATGAAGAAATAAATACCTTAATTAATTTATTTAATGGAAAAATTTATCTCTGCAAACGTAAAAAACAATTCATACAATGAGCCAAAAACTTTGATAATAAATATAAAATGGGATTTGAGGCAAAAGCTGAGATATTTGTACCCTGTCTAAAACACAATTGATTAGCGGGGTTTATAGACGCTGAAGGTTCGTTTATTGTTACAGTTACCAAACGAAAAACGCGTGAGGGAATGCTAATTGGTCAGCGAATAGTCTTAGGGCAAAAAGATGCAGAACAAGAGTTTAACTACTTGTCTAACATGTTAGACGGTTATACTGAAAAATTGAAAGGGCATGATCGTTTAGTAATAAATTATTCTAACTCAGACAAAATTTTGCACTACTTAAGTCACCATAGTCTCTACTCGGTTAAAGCTAAATCATACAGTAAATGGTTAGAGATATATAATATTAGAAAGAATAAAAAGTTTTTGGAGCCAGCTGATTTTATTTCAATAAAGAAAAAAGCTAGTTTAATTAATTGTTTGCGAAAAATTATTTCAGCTGAAGATCCATCTTCAGCCTAATGCATTAGTAGAATAAAAAAAGTATATTTTTTTTACTAAAGTTCGTCCCTATTTGTAAAACCCTCAGAGACTACACTCGAAGTATATAGTATTAATTACTGTATAAAGATATAGTCCAAAATTTTGCTTCACGTTTGACTACCTATGGCGATGGAGGGTCCTACTCCAGTTTCTGCATTAATACACGCTGCCACAATGGTAACAGCGGGAGTTTACCTTTTAATACGTTCATCTCCTTTAATAGAATATAGTTCAACTATATTATTAATATGTTTATGATTAGGTGCAATAACTACTGTGTTTAGTTCTCTTATAGGATTATTCCAACAAGATATCAAAAAAGTTATTGCTTATTCTACAATGAGTCAATTGGCTCGAGAGTATACTTCTCATTCAAGTATATTCAGGCATCAAACTATATGCGCAAAAGCTATTAATATAATAATTATTATAGCTAATTCGCAGATAACCAAAGCTCGTGATTATTTTCAAAATAATCACTATAATTTCAAGTTTTTTAATTCATCTACCATTATAAGGTTATTTCAGCAATTTATGTCTGTGTTAATAAGATGAAAATTTGAGATTATTAGTCAGTTAGTAGGAATCTCAGAGGCCATACGTTTGATATTAGTCTTTTTTGAATTAAAATTTATTAATTCAAAAAAACTCTATGTCCGAAATAAAGATGTCTTAGATTGCCTGGTCAATAAAAACCATGTTTCACCATTACCTACTCTTTTATTAAATAATAAATGTTCTTTAGTATTTAGTAGAAATATGTCTACATCTGTAAATACAAACTGTTTAGATAATAATAATACTAATAGTTTGGAAAATATTGCCTTTAAAGAGTGATTAGCAGGGTTAATAGATGGAGATGGTTACTTCTTATTATCTAAAAATGGATATAATAGTTGTGAAATAACTATGGATGCTAGAGATAAAAAAGTTTTATATTTAATACAACACAGGTATGGAGGAACAGTTAAACAGATTTCAAATGCTCTTGCTTTTAAATATAAATTAAGAAATAGAGAAGGTTTAATTAAATTAATAAATGATGTAAATGGATTAATTAGAAATCCATCACGTTTATTACAAATGAATAAACTTTGTGTAAAATTTAATATTGAACTGAAGTATTCAAATAATCTTATATTTAATAATGGGTGACTTAGTGGATTTATTGATAGTGATGGTTCAATATATTATAATGAAGCATCTGGGCAAGTTTTTATAGGTATATCTCAAAAAAATAAATATTTATTAGAACCTTTAATTCATATTTATGGGGGAAGAGTGGATATTCATAGTCCCAAAATAGAAGCATTTAAGTATGTTATATATAGAAAGGTAGAATTATTTAATCTAATAGATAATTATTTTAGTAAATATCCTTTGAGAACTGAAAAAATGAAAAGAATTAATTTAATAAAACAATTTTATTTAGTGAGATTATCTAAGAAAAACACAGACATTGTTAAATTTAATGAATGAGTAAAATTTAAGGATAGATGAGAGAAATATAAAGATTAATAAAGAAATGGTCCAATTTACATTATATTTTATAATAATATATAATAGTAAATCTCGCAATTGGGAATGATGGTTATAGCTATTGGTTTATCTTCATATAATTTAGCATTATTTCACTTAGTAAATCATGCTTTTTATAAAGGATTATTATTCTTAGGAGCAGGAGCTGTAATTCACGCAGTAGCAGATAATCAAGATTTCAGAAAATATGGAGGATTGATATCATTCTTACCTTTAACATATTCTGTTATATTAATAGCTAGTCTTAGTTTAGTTGCTTTCCCTTTCATGACTGGATTCTATAGTAAAGATTTTATATTAGAGTCTGCTTTTGGTCAATTCCATTTTAGTAGTGTTGCTGTTTATGTTATAGCAGTAATAGGTGCAATATTTACTACTTTATATTCAGTTAAAGTTCTATACTTAACTTTCTTAACTAACCCTAATGGATCTATGGCATATTATAAACATGCTCATGAAGGTGATATATTCTTAAGTCTACCTTTAGTAATATTAGCCATATTTTCTATATTCTTTGGTTACTTAACTAAAGATATTTTTATAGGTTTAGGTTCAAGTTTCTTTATAGATAATAGTATATTTGTTCATCCTGTTCATGAAATAATGTTAGATACTGAATTTGCAGTACCTGTTTTATTTAAATTATTACCTTTAATCTTTACTGTTTCATTCAGTATATTCGCGATTATTTTCTCTGAATTTTTACCTGAATCTTTAATTAGTTTTAAATTCTCTAGATTTGGTTATAATATTTTCGGTTTCTTTAATCAAAGATTTTTAGTGGAAATGTTCTATAATAAGTATGTTACAAATTTAGTATTAGATTTAGGTGGACAAACTACTAAGGTTTTAGATAAAGGAAGTATAGAAATACTAGGGCCTTATGGTTTAGAAATAGGATTAGTTAAATTAAGTAAAAATATAGCATCTTTAAGTACAGGTGTAGTTACAAGTTATGCATTATATATATTAGTAGGTTTAATAGGATTTTTATCTCTTACTTATTTAGGATCTTTAAATATTTATTTAGCTTTATTAATAATATTAGTTTCTTTATGTTTAATGGGTAGTAAATATAAAGGTAAAGCGAGGAGAGTTAAATTCTAAGGAATATATACAGCTTAATTCTAGTTTTCTAGGAGATTGATTAGCTCGTTTTATTGCGAGAGTTTATGTATTTTATATTACTAAGATTTCGCCTAATAAAATGCAATGGATACTTGTGTACGTTATTTTTAGATCGGCTGTTTTTTTAATTTCTAGCTTCTACCCTGAACTTGTGGGTTATTTTAGTTTATTAAATAGTGCTGAATTTAATATAGAAGCTTTAAACAATAGTTTCGAGGCCAATATGGCAATGTTAGCAGGTCCAGCATATGATGTATCTTCATCTAATGAAGGATCAGTTAAGGATTTTATATTGAAAACATCCTCTGCTGATAATGGATCAACATTAGGAGGTAATGGTTCTTCAGAAAATGCAAATTCAAATAATAATGGAAATGCAAATTCAGCTGATAATGGATCAACATTAGGAGGTAATGGTTCTTCAGAAAATGCAAATTCAAATAATAATGGAAATGCAAATTCCAATAATAATGGAAATGCAAATTCAAATAATAATGTAAATGATAGAACAAGAAGGGCTCTAGCTTGACTGGAGCGTATTCTACGGGATACTGGTGGTGTTACTATGAATCCTGATAGATCTTTTAGTGCATCGGAGATAAGACTTTTCAGTGATAATCAAGTTAGGGACAGAATGGAGGGTTTAAGAGGTCTGCTTGAGGATGAACAAAATCTGAATGATTACAGAAGGGTTGAACATTATATCGAAGAGTTACGAAAGTTGTCTAGTGAGAGTAGGAGAAGACAAGAAGAACGTTCTGCATTCTGGCAGGAAATAGAAAGATTAAGAGGAAGTGAAGGAAGAAGAGGAAGAAGATAGAATAAAAAAAATGAAGTGAATTAATACAAATATAAGATTTAAAGTACTATGGGCGTGACTAGCAGCAATAATACATCTCTTGCGAAACCCTCACCTTTTAGACCTATTAGCCTCACTCTTAGAAAGACTTTTTGGAGGAGGTAAACCTGAAACTAATATACGTGGTATGAACAAAGGAAGAGTTAATGAGTTATCTCCGGAATCTGTTATGTTAACTAGCAGTTTCTTTCCTCCTGGGCTTATAAATCTAATAAAAGCAGGATTTATTAGATTAAGTAAAAATATCGCCGCATGATTAAGAACTATTATCTCAAGTTACCCGTTGAACATGTATGAGTTTATAGGAAAATTACAAAAAGTAATTTATTTCCTTCTATTTCTATATCTAGTTGTAAAGAATTTAACTACTTTACTGGATTTATTTTTAGATAAATCAGTACTATTTGCATCGTTCGATGCAAATAGTACAGATGATTCTATTCTAAATAGAAAAATAAAGGTCGAAAATAAAATGATTGAGTATCAAAGGGAGCAATTAATGGAGATAAAAAACCAGCTTAGTACTCTTCAAGATGAATCAAAATTAAGTAAAGAACAACTGGAAGAAAAAGAAGCTTTACTGCAAGAAAAGGGGGAAATAGAAAGGTTTATAAATAAAGAGGTTAAAGAAAAAATTAATTTAACTAAAGGTAAATCTAGCTATAATACAAGCAATATTTCGGGTAGCAAAAGATCAGGTGGAGATTTAAATTCTGGTCCTTCACAAAAAAAATAACCTACCTTTTGCAATCCCCCACCCCTCTCTCTTTTTTAGAGAGAGGGGTGGGGATACAGGACTAGGAACCGCTAGTCGGTTGCTAGTAATGCATTAGAAGGGTACAAAAAATTTTTATTTTCATTAACTCAAAGGTAGAGGAGGATACTTCTAATATCCTGATTTTATTTCGAATCTAAATTGAAGATATTATTTTACGACCCCTTCGGGGTACGGAAATAGGATTAGTTAAATTAAGTAAAAATATAGCATCTTTAAGTACAGGTGTAGTTACAAGTTATGCATTATATATATTAGTAGGTTTAATGGGTAGTAAATATAAAGGTAAAGCGAGGAAAGGAGGTGTAGAATCTAAAGGTTTAATATATACAGAGAGCTTAATTCTAGTTTTGCCTTTCTAAACCCGAAGGGATAGGGGCTTGCCGCCCCATGAAATAGGATCCCCTGGCTTCGCCCTAGGTGTAGAGGGCGGTATTATTTCATGGGGATAAGGACTAGCTGGCTGCTCGAGCTCCGCATTATTTTTTTTTTAATTATTTAAAATAATTAAAAAAAATTATAGACGACTAGACTAATCCCCTTCGCCCTTCTAAATTTTTTATGCCCTTTCGGGGTAGCTACGCACCCAAAGGGGTACAGGACTAGGACAGAGCCTATTTCCTGTGCTAGTAATGCATTAGAAGGGTAGGGTTATTTTTTTTTTTATTATTATAAATAATAAAAAAAAAATTAGCAAGCTCCCCTGCCATAAAAAAAAAGATCCAAGACCATGGGTCTTGGATCTGCTACTGGGTAGAAGGAGGGGGGGGATAAGGTAGGGCTAATAAGAGGGGGCTCTTTCTGACGGTTTTCTTCCCCTCCTAGTAGAGGGATGAAGGTTAGGTGTACCAAGCATCCTTGGTATATAGGCAATAAAGTATAATTTATATTTAATTATAAAGAAAGAATAAGGTTTTTAATATATTAAACCTAATTTTCCATATCTTAATAGGTAAAGAGGGATACTTCGAATATCCAGATTTTAGTTCGAATCTAAATGGAGAATCTTGTAGTCAGTCTATTTTAGACAGGGTTACAATTGCCTTTCCTTATATTTAGATAATAAGGGGGGTCAGGTAAGGGTAAATATCTTTCACATACTAGTCCTTTGTTCCAGTTTACTCCTGGTTACGGTTATCAGAAAAAAAGATTTTTTTCTACTAAACCCCTAAGGCATTAAAGCTTTAATGCCTTAGGGGTTTAGTGGAGGAGGTAACCTGAAACGAATATACGTAGAATACCTTATAATGGATATATTTATTTTTCTTTAACTTCAATAGACAACCAGTTAGAGTTTAAAAGGGATATGTATTCTTTATTGAGTGAGAGTGATTTAAAATGTATTCAGCCTTTTTTGTCCATTTTGGCTTTATATCTCATAAAGCGGTTTAATTTTAATAAGTTTAAGAAAATTTTATAATCTATTTTCTTTAAGTATTACTCGGCCAAAAAAAAATCTTCGATTTTTAAGGCCGTGTTCCAGTCGTATTTTTATCCAAAGGATTAGACGCGACCCCAGGGGCGCTTCGCTGATTCCCCGGCACCCCCCTAAGGCAGGCATTAAAGCTTTAATGCCTTAGGGGGGTGAGGGGAATATGATGGGACTGATTTTAGTTGAATTTTTTGTAGCCTGTCCCCCGTTTTTTGGGAGTTATTACAAATTTCTGGTACTATACTAATATTAAGTTTACTATCTTTATATAGATTAAAGCACCCTGTATTTATAGTTTTTCCCCTCCCCGCAAGCTTTATCCCCTGAACCCTAAGGCAGGCATTAAAGCTTTAATGCCTGCCTTAGGGGGGGTTGGGGGGATCAGGGAGGGAAAGTAGATATATTTTTTATGATAATTTTAAATTTTAGTATTAATTAAGAGGTATTTTATTGTAAATTTTGATATTGACTTATTAGAATCCCTTTTTTTTTTATAATATTAAAATAATATAATATTGAGAGGTAGTTATATAAAAAAATAATGAGTTGAAGGTATGTGGTTTATAAGATAATCTAAGATAAAATGGTAATCTTAATCTACTTATAAATGGGCAATCGTATTATATTATTTTATGTTATTAATGTTTTACAAAGATCTCTCTCTAGATACTTTTACATTAATAGTTTAGTTTTATTATAAATATATCATTAATTACTCCAGTTCTGAGGTTCTAGAATGAATGGATATAATGGTATAGACCTTGTTGCTTTCATTACCCTGCTGCGGGGTTCGGATAGAGAGTTGATAAAATAATTTTGAAGTTATTCAAGTTTAAATAAAACTTGTATGACTGAAGAACTAACAACTCTTAATTAGGTTCTTCGATAAAAATAAACCTCCACTGTAGTTTAATACAGTGGAGGTTTATTTTTATTAAAATATCCTGTTTATTAGCTGTAAAGTAAAATTATTGTATATAATACATAATAGAGTAAACTAAACAAGTATCGCCTTTACCTTCAAGAGGGTAAAATGAAAGGTGTAAATCCGGTAGGCTAAACTAACTCTAATTTTCAAAGAATAAAAAAAAAATATAATGTATTTAATACGATTTATTAAAAATTTCGCCAAACACTTTACAATTGTTAATATTATAACAGCTTTGATTGCTTTGATCGTAGGTACTTTAATTAGAAATTCTGAAATACCTGTCATAATTTTAAAATTTATTTTAAAATATCCGACAGATAATGATATTTGAATTTTTTCAGGGTTTGTTACTATAATTACAAGATTAGGTATAAAAGGTGTGGTTGAAGATATTATTAGTACACTATCTCCGGGATATTCGACTATGAATATAGGAGATCTTCTTAATCCAGAATCTCCACCTAAAACAGGAACTACTCAAACACCTCAACATCCTCAACCAGCTCAACCTGTTCAACCTACTCAACCAGCAGTTCAACCTACTCAACCAGCAGTTCAGCCTGCTCAACCAGCAGCTCAACATCCTCAACCAGCTCAACCAGCTCAATCCCCTTCACCTAATCTTCTAGAAGCTCAAATTAATCCTGAGGAGATGTGATTATTACATCACCATCGAGGTAATGGTTTTACAGTTAATAATGGTAGAATTATTGTGGATAACCCACATAATATTAGTTTTTGAAATCCGGACTGGACACCTAATAATACCTGGAGAGCTATAGAATATGCTCAACGTATTAATAATGCATTAACCTATCATAGTAGATTTCTAGGTGCAAGTACTGTGAAAGTACCTAGTTTGGATAATTCCAGTGAGGAGTGATTCAACAATTTTATAAGATATAAATATCCCAGACGACCTGTGAATAGAATTCATAATTCTCAAAATATTAGAAAAGCCATTTGACACTTTTCAGGTTAAACGTTATTAGTACTTTTATATATATTAAAACGTTATTAGTATTGAGAGGTAGCAGCTTTATTTTATAAAGCGAGATGGTGGTGTTTATCTATGATAAAGGCAATCAGTACTACTATTGGAGTTATTTGCGGTTAAAGTTACTCTTAGCTGTTGAATAGCCTAATTCAATATTATAAACTATGAACGCTAGTTGAATGTTGTAACTAGAACATCTTAGTGCTAATTAAAGCGGCCCTCTCTCTTCCGACCCTTTTTTTTTATAAAAAAAAGTACTGAAGAGAGAGGGGCTGCATCCTCCTAAGGTTACACCTTAGGGGACGCTTTTTTAAATTGTAATAAATTTAGGCAGTCCCTCTCTCTCTCTTCCGATAATGCATTAGAAGCGCCCCCTTTCGACCCTTAAAAAAAAAAGGACTAACTGGGGAGCTTGCTAATTTTTTTTTATTATTATTATAAATAATAATAAAAAAAAATAACCCGAAGGGGGGGGATATGGAAGAGAGAGGTTAGTAAATCATCCTCAGCACTTTGTGCTGGGACGCTATTTAATGACTAGTTAATATTTATTCTATTGTGTATTGTATTTTCTTAAAAAAATCTGCATGCGATTTTAAGCTCTTTCGTCCTTTAAGGACTAATGGCTTAAAAATCGATCGATGATTATTGCATAGCCGATTTTTTTTTTTTTGCCTAATGCATTACTGAGGGGTTTGGTATATAGGGGATTAGGGAAAGGATATCCTTTCCCTAATAAAACTAAAACAGATAATGCTATCGAAGGCTTTAGAGTAACTAGTGGGGGGTTATGTTAATTTAAAGAAACTTATTAATATATTAATAAGTTTCTTTAATTTTTATATTCTGTTCTATTATACTTTTGATCTCTCTTCCAACCTTTAGCCTATTCTCTCTTTTATTCTTTATATAGGTAGTAACCTGTATATGCCAAGATAATAAAGGAGTACTGTAATAAATAGTTTCTTTTTTTAGTTCCTTTTTTCCTTAATACTACATGTTATTATATGACTATAAAAAAAAAGAATAAATATATAACAGCTGAGAGGGCTCTCTTTCGAAAGAGATTAAAAGGGTAAAGGAATAAAGGAGGGTAAGGTAAAGTATAGATAAATAGCGTAGTCCTATAATCTTAAGGAGGCTGCTGCTGGCCTTTGCTTATAATTCGTTTATTTGCAAAGGCAAAATTATTGTATATAATACATAATAGAGTATATTAAACTAAACTAGTATCGCCTTTAGGCGGTACCTTCAAGAGGGTAAAATGAAAGGTGTAAATCTGGTAGGCTAAACTAACTAACTAACTCTAATGTTCAAAAAATTGAAAATAGAATATAAAAATGAGAATATTAAAAAGTCATCCTTTATTGAAATTAGTTAATTCATATCTTATCGATTCATCTGAACCTAGTAATCTTAGCTATTTATGAAATTTTGGGTCTTTATTAGCTATTTGTCTTATTATCCAGATCGTTACCGGTGTTACATTAGCTATGTAATAATGTGTAGCTATAAAATCTTACAAATTGCTGGAACACCCTTATAGTGAATTAGGACAATCAGCAGGAAAGCAACTAATAAAATTAGTTGAATCTTCAGAGACTAAAGGTAAGACATGTGTTTTTTTTTATTTGTGTCCTGCTTAGGCTGTTGAGCATAATAACACCTATCCCAGTTATGCAGGGCGAAAGTGAAATATTTGGGAGTTTATATAGTAATTCCTAAACACCAAATAAAGACACATGATGATATAGTCCAGCCTTTCGAGAGAATAAGGATATGTTTAGGCATATTGTTTTCTATTTATTAGCTTTATTGATTCCAATTTACTTTTTAATAGTTGTAATAGGCAACTACGCAAGAGGTCGTGGTATCTCTAATCTAAGTAATAAATCGTATTTACCCAGTATAAATGTAGTTGGATACTCCTTAGCTAGTGCGTATCCCAGCTATGCCCCCAAAGGATTTGGTGGGGATTCAATGCAAGCTTTCCCTGATATTAAATTAAATCCTTGATTCGTTACGGGGTTTGCTGATGCGGAATCATCTTTCACTATGTCTGTATTTAAATCTAAGACGGCAGCAATAGGTTGAACTATTGAACCTTGTTTTATTATTACTTTACATATAAAGGATATAGAATTATTAAATAAAATTCAATTGTTTTTTGGTGTAGGTTCAGTATCAACTACTGGTAATAAATTTGCACGTTATAGAGTTAGATCTAGACAAGATCTAAAAGTAATTATAGCACATTTTGAAAAGTACCCGTTACAAACCTCTAAATTTATAAATTTTATGTCTTTTTGTAAAATATTAGAACATATGAAGAATAAGCTACATGCTACCGTACCAGGGTTCTTAAAACTATTATCTTTAATAAATAGATTAAATAATCCTTTATCTGAATCTTTACTTGAAAATTTAGCACCTTTAGGAAAAATTCCTAAACCCCGCAAGCCTTAATGCATTAGGGGGTTTATGTGGATTTAGAATTATCTTCTGTAGAGTCATTAAACATCAAGGATAAATTGGACCCCTGATGAATATCTGGGTTTGCTACAGGTGAAAGTTCTTTTACATTCTTTACAAGAAAACGGGTTAATGCTGCAGGTAATATAGTTAAAGATTATACACTTATATTTGAAATAGGACAAAAAAGTGATAATTTATATCTTTTAAATTTAATAGTTAGTAGCATGGGGGTTCGGGAAAGTTTATACTGAAAAAAGAGGTATAAGTAAATTTAGATTAGTTCCTAGAGATCAAATTTTAAATGATTTAGTGCCTTTTTTTGAAAAATACCCTTTAGAGGGAAATAAAGCTTTACAGTATTCAGTTTGAATTAAAATTGTAGATGCTCTTCATAAAAATCCTAGATCTGCTCATAGAGAAAATAAAGTAGTGACTCTAATAAAAGAGTTGTCTAGTTTAAATAAATAATATAAACAATATAATCATACGGCATTACAACCCTAGTGTATTAGAAGCATTCAATTCTATAGAGCATATAAACTCATAATGTGTTCTTTAAATCGAGCTATATGCTGGAAATTCCTAAACATTTAAGTACTTTAAAAGGTTTAATTACTTTTAAAGTAAAAATCTTAAAATATTACAATGGACAATCAGCAGGAAACCAAAATAATTTTTTTTATGAGTAGGATCCTCAGAGACTACACGCACGATATTTTTAACCTAAAAAAAAGGATTAAAAGATAATTATATAGTCCAATCCTGATTGAAAGATTAGGATTTAAAGGTTAATTATCTATACCTTTTAACCTTTCGCCCAGGACTAGCCCTGGGCTAGTAATGCATTACGAAGGGTAGGTATAATTTTATTAGCATTTATTGTTGTATCGGGGAGGGCTTTGCCCCATAAAATAAAATGGGATTTAATTTAATTAAGGGAGGGGGGGAGGCTACGCCCCCGCTCTTCTCCTTTTTCTTTTTTTTCTACTAAAGGAATTCGAGATAATAATTTAAAATCTAAGGTTGAAAATCGTTTTAAATTAGAAGATGTAAATCCAGACTTTTTATATTGATTTTCAGGGTTTACTGATGCAGAAGGAAATTTTTTAATAACATTAGATCGAAATTATGTAAAATTTCGGGGGCTCCGCCCTCTTAAAATATCATCAGACGGCTCCACCGTAAAGAATAACCTCGGTTATTCTACGCTGCTAAGTCCAAGTTTAGATCCACACTGATTTACAGGATTTGCCGACTAATGCATTACGAAGGGTGTTTTAAGGTTACAGTTCGAAGACAGAAAGGGCTTACAGGTTGAGGTGTGTCTGCAGACTTCAGTTTAAATTTACATGCCAAGGATTTACCTTTATTGTACAAAATTTAAAGCTTCTTAGGAGGTGTAGGTAGAATACATGTAAGTAGTGGGGGTAAAACGGCTAGTCTAACAGTATCCAGGGTTGACGATCTAATTTACGTAATTCTACCCCACTTTAAGAAATACCCCTTACAAAGTGGTAAAAGTATAGATTTTCAGTTGTGAAATCAGTGTGTAGAGATGTTGGCTAACAAACAACACTTAAATCTATTAGGATTAAATAAAATAATTGGCCTTAAATCTGCTCTTAATGTGGGTATATATGAGGACCTAAAATTAGAATTTAAGAACGTTATCCCTAAGGAAAGACCAGCATATACGGTGGATTCTATCTCACTTAACCCTAATTGAGTTAGTGGGTTTACAGAAGGAGATGGTTCTTTTCATGTCTCTATTTCTCCTAAGACTAATTATGTAAGAAGAATGTACAGCATATCTTTAAATAAGCGTGATTTACCTTTAATAATAAAAATACAAGAGTACTTTGGCGGTATAGGTAATATATCACACTATACTAAAAATAACGCAGTACAGTTTATTGTTGCGGATCTTAAAAGTATTAATGAGAGAATTATACCTCAATTTGATACCTATGTATTTTGTGGAAATAAGCTTACCAATTATTTAATTTGAACCCTTCGGCCTAGGCCCAAGGACCCTAGTCCTGGGCCGAAAGGGAGAAATATTGATGTTAGTAAATTCCAAAGCTCATTTAACAACTGAGGGGCTAAAGACTATTGAGGGGGCTTAAATCTAACCTTAACCAGTGATAAATAGAGAAAGATGTTGTGTAATTAAAAAAAAAATCCCATGCTAAAAAAAAAATACCCGTTTATTCAACAATAATAATAATAATTTTGCTATAGTTCCTTAAACCAAGAGTAAATATATATATTTAAATATAATCTAGTCTAGTTTTGTGATGACGTTGAAGTACTTAATACTATTAAATCGAATTTAGGTATAGGTAATATTGTTATAGAAAACAGTAGAAACCGTTGTTCATTCGTTATAGAAAGATATGAAGATATTAAAGATGTAATATGTGTTATTTTTAAGAATTTTCCTTTACATACTAGTAAGAAATTAGATTTTGAAGATTTTTATCAAGCTGTTCTTGTAAAAGATAAAAAAAATCTATCTAATGCAGAATTAGATAGAATATTATCTCTTAAAAATGGTATGAATTCTAAAAGAGAAAAATTTACATATTTTACTACAGATTCTCAAATTATAATAAACCCTAATTGATTTATAGGTTTTTAGAAGGTGAAGGGACTTTTGGTATTAAAACTGGATCTGCTTTGTATCTACAAGTAGCTCAGAAAAATACAAGTCAAGAAAGTCTAAATGGAATTATAACCTTTTTAACCAAATTACCAAATAACGCTTTACAAAATAGTAAAATCTTACCTCTTAATGTAATAAGTACAATTAATTTAAAAACAAATGTAGTATCTTTAGTTGTTACTAGTGTAGACGCCCTTTATTATTATGTCTTACCTTTTTTAGATTCTTCTAAGATGTACACACGTAAAGCTATAGATTTTAAATTATGAAGAGTAGCCTTATTATTAAAAATATACGGTTATTACTTTTTACCTGAGGGTAAGAAATTATTTCTAGACATTTCAGACATTTTAAATAAAAGGTATAGTACAGGATCTATTCAAAATATAGATGAAATTGTTACAGATATATTTGAGAGATCAAAGACTATATTAGCAAAGGATTCTCCCTTTAATGTTGAAGCTAATATCTCTCATATAGATAATGTACGTGAATGAAGTATAAGAAATAGATCTGAAAATCCTAAAATAGTATACATTTATGCAAATGATGGTATGGTTAAAGGTTCTCCTTTCCCATCTTTCAGTGCTGCTCATAAGGCATTGGGTATGAAACCTAGTAGTAATACATGTAATCGTTATATAGATACAGGTAGATTATATAAAAATAAATATATATTTACATCTAAACCTATAGATAGAACGTCTAAGGATTAGATTATAGTAGATAATAAATCAAATTGATTATGAGAGATGTAAATAACGGATGATTAATTCGTTACTTACACGCTAATACAGCTTCAGCTTTCTTTTTCTTAGTGTATCTTCACATAGGAAGAGGAATATATTACGGATCTTATAGAGCTCCAAGAACATTAGTTTGAGCTATAGGAACTGTAATACTTATACTTATGATGGCTACAGAAGAAAACTCGTGGCCAAGTTTATTATTGGTTTGTCAAAACTTATTATTGGTTTGTCAAAACTTATTAGGGTCTGAATATTCTATTACTCTTCAATATTCAGCTGCTAATATTCTACCTTTTAATAAAAGTAGAACTAAAGCTATAAAAAGAATTGGCCCTCATAATATTAACGTGATATCTATAATAATTTGCGGTTTATTGGGAGATTGATGGGGTAATAAAATACCAGGTGCTCAAATGAATAGTGTACGATTCAATCTAGAACAAAGTGTAAAAAATTCTGCTTATATTCATCATATTAATCTTCAATTATATGAATTAGGTTACTGTTCAACCGAAACACCTAAATTGGTTGTTAAAAGTGAGGCTCTAAAGGATAAACGTTTAGATCCTACAGAACTTCGCCATAATTATAGATTAACAACTTTTACCTATACTAGCTTATTATGAATATTCAATGACTTTTATAAGGAAGTTAATGGAGTTATGGTAAAGCGAGTACCTAGCTGAGTAGGCGAGTTTATCACACCTTTAGGTCTGGCTAATTGAATCATGCAAGATGGATCTAGACAGAAAAAGCAGGGTATTACATTAGCTACAAATAGTTTCACCTATGAAGAATGTGTCTTTTTAAGTAAGATACTTACAGAAAAGTTTAACTTGAAAACTAGTGTTATAAAAGCTGGGCATGAGGGACAGTGAAAGATAAGTATCTGAAAACAATCTATGCCTGATCTAGTCTTGCTAGTTAAACCCTATATTATAGATGAAATGAAATATAAATTTGAGGGATATCTTTAATTTAGCTTTAGTCATTAACTAGCTAATTAATTTTTGATACCAAAATAAAAGTCCTACTATTTTAGAGTATATGCAATATATAATTAAAAATATACTGTTTTTTTAGTTAGTTTTATCTAAGCGCTGTCTTCTAGAGCTTTAATAAAAACTATAGTAGAATACCCTGACAGGGGTATTGGGTATATTACCTGGCTATACTAGTGAAAACGGTTAAATATTCGTTATCTGTTTATAGACCGTCGGTTAATTATATAATCGCTACAGACTGGGTCACTGGTGGGTGGCTGAAATGCTACTTAATGTACAGTCGGGATTTCCTAACTTAAAAGGTTACACAAGGCTTTAAATGATATATATTAGAAAGATATCTGGCAAATATCGGGGATTAATATATAGATAAAGTACAGGGGCGCTATACAGATAACTTAGGTTATAGTTAGCCGGAAATTTGACAGCTTTCTTGGGTTATCAACATAGCCCAAAATGATTTAATATAAAGTTATATAAAAGTTTAAAAAATAATAATACAATTTATTCTATTAATCGGGTGAGAAATTACAGTACAATTTCTGATTTACCAGCTACTTCAGATTATTTAAAGAGTGTAATTAAGGAATTAGATTTAAATCCTGTCTACGTTTTTGAAAATCTAGGAGTAGAAACTACTAGACAAAATGTTTTAAAATCTACTATGGGTTTAAGCGGTATATACATGATATTGAATAAAACCACAGGAGATTATTATATTGGTTCTGCAGCTACTAATAGATTTTATGCTAGATTCAGTAATCATTTGATTTATTTTAGAGGTAGTAAAATAGTTAAAGCTGCAGTAAAAAAATCCGGATTAGATAATTTCGCTTTTCTAATTTTAGAATTATATCCTAATATTGTAACTAAAGAAAATAATAAAGAATTATTAGATTTAGAAGATAAATATTTGAAGTCTTTATTACCTAATTATAATATTTTAACTGAAGCAGGATCTAGTTTTGGTTATAAACATACAGAAATTGATCGTATAAAAATGAAAGAAATTTATAGTGATGAAAGGCGAGAACAAATAGGAAGTTTAAACAAAGGTAAAAAACTTTCTTCCGAGACAATAGAAAAAATGAGGGAGAAAGCTCTTAATAGACCTCCTATGTCAGATGAAACTAAATTGAAATGTATTTCACATACGAGACCTGTTATTTTATATAACTTAAATGATACTGTTTATGGTAGATACTCTACAATAATAGAAGCAGCTAAAGCTGTTAATTGTGGTGAAAAAACACTCCAAAGAGCTTTAAAAACAGAAAAAAAATTAGTTAAAAAACAGTGAATAATTAAAGATTTGTCTAATTAACTTTAAATATTGCCCTGATATCCCCCTTCGGGGGGGATATCCGCAGGGCACGAAAATAAACTTTTATATTAAATTATAGTCTCACTATTAACAATCTTTTTGCAATTTTTATAGAGAAAAAAAGATTAAAGTGATATAGCCCGACGGGGGTATAGAATAGTATTAAAATATTATTTGGCGATGCTAGTGAAAACGATCAAAGAAGTAAATAAGCTTTAAGATCGTCGGTTATATAAATGATCGCGACAGGCTGGGTCACTAGTGGGTGGCTGAAATGCTGCTTAATGCACAGTCGGAACTTTTAGTTAAGGGGGCGAAGCCTCTCTTGTTTAACTAATAGAATATTCGAATTCAAAGGTATTCTAGCTTATCCTCTTGATCCAGGACAAGATAGGTAAGTTTGAACGTTTTACCTGACTGTTATTATGAAGGCTTAAAACTTCTGTCTGTGTTTATTATAATGTGCTATTTGAGTATTATAAATTTAACCTTTCGCGATCCTTACACAGGGGAGACGGCGAATAACCGACTAGCGCGGTTGCTAGGTTGAAGGGTAGGAATATATTATAAAGGTGTCAGTTGTAGTCAAGATGGAAACCTTGGTGCAACCTCATTTTCGGGTGTAACATCCAAAACACTTAGAAATATCCCAGAGAACTTTTTGGGGGGAGGGCCCGCCGTTTGCCCTCCGCCCTTAAAAACAAGGTTAGAAGAGAGAGAAGAAGAATTAGAATGATTTGTAGGGTTTTCAGAAGCAGAATCAATGTTTTTTATTTCTAAATCAGGTGCTTTATCGTTTAAAATTAAATTACATTGAGATGATAGACAAACCTTACTGTATATTAAAAAGTTATTGAGTGAGTTAGCAGGGCGTGATGTAGGGGTTATTGTAGACTCTAAAGATAATCATGAATCCTACTTTACGATAGCTAAATTTAAAGATATTCAAGAAATTCTTATTCCTATTTTTACTAAATATCACTTTACTACTTCAAAATACTTAGATTTTCAGGATTTTTGCTTAGCAGCTGTGATTAAAAATTCTTCTGTTTTAAGTAAAAGAAAATTGAGACAAGATGAATTAGAAAAAATCTTAAGTATAAAATCAGGAATGAATAGTCTAAGAATTCAATTTAATGTTCATGATATCCCCAAACGTCCTTTAACACCTAATAGATTATTAGGATTCATAGAAGGAGATGGATCATTTTGTATTACAAGTATGATTCCTGTTTTTACTATTAAACAACACTCTAAAAATGTACACTTTTTATACGAAATAGCTGAATATTTAAATACTATACCTTACAATCCTGATATTGGACCAAAACAAGATAATTTAAATACTAGACCTGTTGTATGTATATCTAATTCTGGATTTAATTCAAGTATTTTAAGTGTAACAAATATATTACAACTCTATAACTATGTTTTACCATTTTTTAATTCATTGATTTTTAGATCTAGAAAAGCTGTAGATTTCCAGCTATGAGTATTAGCAGTAAAATTAAAAGCTTTAGGTTATACAACTAAACCCGAAGGTAAAAAATGTTATGTAGAAATAAACAAATATATTAATAAACGTTATACCTCTAATGTTGAATTAAACCAGGCGGCTCCGGATATAAAAATTATTTATGAATTATTAAATAGTCCTCCTGTGTTTGATTTATCTTCGGGATTATCTTATAAAGCTTTATCTGATATTGTAAAAGTAAATAATAAAGGTAATTCCGGTTATGGTGTAAATGTTTATGATAACGGCGTATTAGTTCAAGGTTCTCCCTTCTCTTCTTATACTCAAGCAGCAATAGCTTTAGGAAATATTAATATTTCTTCTGCTATATCAAAAAAAATAGATACAGATAAGTTATATAAAGGAAGATACAGATTCGAGTCTACTTCCCTTTAGTCTGATATTTGATAACAAGACAAAACACACTTATTTTATAAATGATAAGTAAGTAGTTCGTATGTACTGCCCTACGGGCAAATGTCTTTATGAGGTTTACTTTTAGAGCCTCAAATATATAATTGATGTTTTAGTTTGCAGCTCCTAATTTTTTGAATTATTATAATAATTCAAAAAATAAGCCCAGCACACCCCCTGTGGGTGTGCGCAGGGCTGGTTATATTATTATTATTTTGAATAACACCTTTTCTATTAAGTTTATCTTCAAATATATCTAAAGTCAGTAGACTTAAAGGTATTTATAGAATAGGTCCACATAATATAGATATATTATCCATAATATTTGGATCTTTACTTGGCGATGCTCATGGTGAAAAAAGATTATTAGGGGGAGGTACTCGAATAACTTTTTTTCAAGAAGATTCACATATAAATTATATTTTATTTTTACATAAAATGTTTTCAGATCTTGGTTATTGTAATCCTAAAATACCTTCTATTACCACTAGACTAGGTAATAAAGGTAAAGTTCGAAAAATAGTACGATTTTCAACTTGAACTTTTACAAGCTTTAATTGAATTCATGATTTATGATATAAAAATCAAATTAAATGTGTACCTGAATGTATAGGTAAATATTTGACTCCTTTAGCTTTAGCTATATGAATAATGGATGACGGATCTAAAGTAGGTAAAGGTTTAAAATTTTCAACTAATTCATATACATATAATGACTGTATAATTTTAGTTAAAGCTTTACATGATAATTTTAACCTTAAGGCTTCTATTCAATTAGCTGGTGCTAAAGATCAGTATATTATTTATATATGAAAAGAATCTATGGAAGATCTTAGAAAAATAGTAGGTCCTTATATAATACCTGCAAAAAAATACCTAATAGTGTCTGATGATAAATCTAAATCTCATATTCCTTCTTCTACACCTAATTTATTTAAATTTTCTTGTAGGAAGTATAGTACTTATGTGAATAAGTCATAGTACTTATGTGAATAAGTCATTAGTAGATAGAGGTTGTAATTTACATCCTGGGTTTGTAACAGGTTTAATAGATGCTGAAGGTTGTTTTACTATTAGTCTGGTTAGAAAAAATAATTATAAAACAGGTTGAGAAGTTAAACTGAGATTTAAAATTTCTTTACATATAAAAGATGAAGCTTTATTAAAACAGATAATGAATTTCTTCGGTGTAGGTAGTATTTCTAAAGAAAGAGAACAATCACTTCAATATGCAGCCCAATCAATAAAAGATTTGGCTATAGTATTAAAGCATTTTGATACATACCCGTTACTAACACAGAAACAAGCTGATTATCTTTTATTTAAACAAGCATTTAATCTTTATGTAAATAAAGAACATTTGTCTCAAGAAGGTTTGAATAAGATTGTTGCAATTAAAGATTCTATGAATTTAGGTTTAACGGATGAATTAAAAGTAGCTTTCCCTGATATGATTCCAACTATAAGATCTTTAGTAGAAGAAAACCCTATAATTGTAAATCCTGAGTGAATATCAGGATTCGTGACAGGAGATGGATGTTTTATGATTAAAATTCTTAAGGCGTCTGGAGATCGTATTAGTCAAGTACTATTAGTATTCCAAATAACTCAGCATAAGAGAGATGAGTTATTAATGAGAAGTTTGATAGAATACTTTAATTGTGGAAAAGTTTATAAACGTAATGATGTTTATGATTTCAGAGTTACTAAGTTTTCAGATTTAATTACTAAAATTGTACCGTTCTTTCTGAATTACCCTATTAAAGGTGTTAAACATAAGGATTACCTTGATTGATGTAAAGCAGTTGAATTAATCAAAAATAAAGATCATCTGACAAAAGAAGGGGTGGATTTTATTTGTAAATTAAAAGAGGGTATGAACACAGGGAGAAACTAATGTTATTACTTTAGTTTTAAGTAAATAGGAAATTTATTCTAAATATTTGTATTATTATTTTTTTTTGTTTTTCGCCCTGACTCCTGTAAATATAAAATAACCTAAATATTTAATTATATATAGTTATATAGTATAATATAAAGTAATTTTTACTAAGAATTTATATATAAAGCTATATAGCAATACTGATGTTAAGAGGTCAAAGATGTTTGTTTAGCATTTAGACCCTCGATAGAGTAAACTATCGCTACAGACTGGTTCATCGGTAGGTATCTGAAATGATGCTTAATGTACAGTCGGAATCTTTTTTCAACCCTTTGTAAAATTTTTTTTGAAATTTGTAAGATTTAAGGGTAAAATTTGAAACACAAGGCATTATACAATAAAATTCCTTTTTGTATGGGTAAGCTGCCTAATCCTTGATATCTCAAAGAGATAAGAGGGATAGGGCAACATCCTCAGTTACGCTTAGCTCTTAAGTATAATGTACATGGTTTACTTGTTATAAACACTACTTTATTCTAGTAGAGATGAGTTTTGTTAAACTTTCCCAAATAAATCTTAAAAAGGATTTAAGGAAGGGTAAAATATCATCTATAATAGGTAAATTAAAGATTTGGCTACAGTTATTACTAACCTTATAAGTGCTATACCATGAATTGGACAAGATATTGTTGAGTTCAAAAAAAAAAATCTTGTATCCTTAAAACAACATTTAATTATTTTTTTTTCGGGGTTATTTTTTTTTATTATTATAAATAATAAAAAAAAATTAGAAGCCCTTCCGTTTACGACAATTTATTATTATGCCGCAAGTTTACCTGTAATTGGAATTATTGATTCTAAATCGCGCGCTAAAAAGTTAAACCGATTATCCGAACCCCACAGGGGTAAGGCTGAATACTTAGCAATCCCTAAATCTTTTTTAGCTTTTTTAATAGGGTTTATAGATGGGGATGGTTACATTGGGATTAAAAAAAGTTATAAAGATCAGGTAGAAGTTTATCTGTCTATTTCTATACATTTGGAGGATATCACGATATTAAACTATATTCAATCTATATTAAAGATAGGTAAAATATATTCTTATCCTAATAGAAAAAGTCCAACAGTTAGATTAGTTATTTCTAAATCAGAGTTGCAAGAGGTATTATTCCCTTTATTTTTACATCACGAACTTTTTTTCTTAACGAAAACTCGTAGGGCACAATATCACATGGCTATGTATATTTTCAATAATAATGTAAAAAAATATTCGGAGTTACCTTCAGTAGCCCCGATTATACAAGAACTTCCTGTTAGTGCTTTAGAATATGCTAATTTGCCTTTTTTTAAGGATTGAGTAGTAGGATTTGTCTGCGCTGAGGGTTCATTTTTTATTAAAACTAACCTAGATGGTTGTTTCCAAATTAAACAGAGATTACATCTGTTATTATTTGAAGCATTCAAGTTAGTTTTTAATACTAATCGAAAAATTACCGGCTTCGCCCCCCAGATCCCCCAGAGGGGGATCAGGGGTCTGGAGAAAGAATTCTATGCACAATTTGGTGTTAGTTCTAAATCTGATATACAGAATGTTATAAATTTTTTTTCTTTTTCAGGATATCATCCTTTAGTGGGGCTTAAAAATATTCAGTATTCAGCTTGATTAGATAAATTGCGTAATTCTGAGCGTTATAAAAATCTTAAATTCCCCACTTAGTTATTATCTAAACCCGCATTAATGCCTTAGGGGGGCGAAGCCGGATAATTTTATATGTAGGCTAGAAAAATCGAAGATTTTTATTAGTCATCAGTGTTTTAATAAAATCGTAAATGTATTAGGAATTTAAAATAATTAATTTGACCAATGAGCTCCGTTAATTCAGTAATGTTTTAACGTAAATGGGGTAAATTGCAGGAAAATATTGGTTAATGTCTCCTAAACTAATACAATCTGCAGCGAAGATTTGATGAGGTGTTTGAATAAGCATCAAATAACGTTCAACGACTATCCAGTGCGTGATTATACCCACAATAATCTGGACATAGATGAAAACCCTACAGCCTTATTTAACTTTAGTTATTTATATATATATATGTAAAAATATATAAAAAGGTTGAAGATATAGTCTTTCGAGAACTGTGAGGTTCTCTTGAAGTTTTTTTCGGTCCCCTAAGGCCATAATTTAGGGGACCGAGAAAACTGGAAATCATATGAGGAGGTTTATAAACAGATGGACCACAGTATGGTGACATATTGTTAAAAATTCTGCTTAATGCTGGAAAATCTTCAATTCTTCCTTACTTACCATAGGGGTATAAGGGAACCAGGATTTGCATACGGTTTATTCTTGGTTATTCTACCAATTATTAGCGTAAAAATTGCAATGACAGGGAGACAATCAGCAGGGGTGAGAAGTATTTCTACTTCGGAAGCCTCTCAGAGACTACATGCAGAAGATCTTACCATATCTCCCTTTCTAATTTTTTATAAAAAAAAATTAGAAAGGTTAAAGTAGTTACGCCTAGGCCTCCAGCCTTGTTCCATTATTTTTTCAAAAGAAAAAAATTAGTAGACGCCCGGAATTAATTAAAAAAAAATAATCCTAGGCTTCGCCCCTAATGCTTTGAGGGTAAGCCCATTACGTCCTGTGCTTTTTTTTATATAAAAAAAAAGGGTCGGACGAAGGGCTAATAGATAGAAAAAATCCTAATCCTTTCAAATTAGTAAATATGTTCGGGTAAGATCGAGATATAGTCCGATCAATAGAAAAATCTATTGCGTGTAGTGAGAATTATTTTGATATAATTAAGGATTACCAACAGAAATGCTCTGTAAATAATGCAACTTTAAATAGATTCTTTGCATTACACTTTGTATTACCTTTTGTATTAGCAGCTTTAGCTTTAATGCACTTAATAGCATTACATGATACAGCAGGTTCATCGAACCCTTTAGGTGTTTCAGGAAATTACGATAGATTACCTTTTGCTCCATACTTCATATTCAAAGATTTAATAACTATCTTTATGTTTATCTTTGTTTTAAGTTTATTTGTTTTCTTCATGCCTAATGTATTAGGAGATAGCGAGAATTACATAATGGCAAATCCAATGCAAACTCCTCCTGCTATTGTTCCGGAATGATACCTTCTTCCTTTCTATGCTATTTTAAGATCTATACCTAACAAATTATTAGGGGTTATAGCTATGTTTAGTGCTATATTAGCCATAATGTTATTACCTATAACAGATTTTGGAAGATCTAAAGGATTACAATTCAGACCTTTAAGTAAAGTAGCTTTCTACATATTTGTAGCTAATTTCTTAGTATTAATGCAAATAGGAGCTAAACACGTTGAAACACCATTCATAGAATTTGGACAAATTAGTACAGTATTATACTTTGCACATTTTGCAGTGATAGTACCTGTTTTAAGTTTAATCGAAAATACTCTTGTGGATATAAATATGGATTCTTTGCCTTTAAAGAAATAGGTTGTAGAAGATCTCCTTTAAACTTTGACCCTTCTAATGCATTACTAGGCCCAAGGACCTAGTCCTGGTTATTTTTTTTTTACTCTCATATCCCGACCCCTCTCTCTCGAAAAGAGAGAGGGGGGGTTGGGGAGCTTGCGCCCCGGGGGTGGTGATGAATTAATTAACATTCATAATGATGTCATAAATCGTGTACATTAATTTAAAAGCCTATAAATAAAAAAAAATTTTTTTTTTTATTTGTACCTTAAAAATCCTTTTTTTATTCTAAATTTTAGGAGGGCGGAGGGGCAAAAAAAAATCTGTGCATCTTCCTGACCCCAGGGGCTTCGGGCTGACCCCGGAGGGTATGGACAGATTTTTTTTAAGCCCACCCGAATATTTAGAATAAAAAGATTATGATGTAGTTGGTCTACACTTTGATTGCAGATCTTAAGTCTGAGGTTCGATTCCTCCATAATCTTCTTTTAGTGTCTGTCGGCACTTATGTTTATTTTTTTTTTAAGGCTTATCCCTTTGGGTGCGTAGCTATTTTTTTTTTATAATAAAAAAAAATTAGAAGCCGCCTCTCTTCCTTGGGGTCCGAAGGAGGGGACGCCCTCTGAGATAGGATTGGCGAAGCGGCCCCTTTCCCTTTCGACCTTTTTTTTTATAAAAAAAGCATAGGCCTAGCAGCTGGTTGCTAGGCCGAAGGGTCGAATTTTTTCCTCCCTGATTCGAACCCTAATGCAATATGGTCAGAGGGGGGGGGGAAGGGATATGAAGGGGGATAAGGCTTGCATGCAAGCACCCAAGGGGGTCGGAGGGGGAAAACCCTCCCCCTGATCCCCTAAACCCCCACCCCTTCTCTCCATACTTTTTTTTTAAAGGGTCGAGAGAGGGGTGGGGATCTAGCTTAAGGGTTTAGGGGATATAGTTTGCGAGCTAATTTTTTTTTATTATAAAAAAAAAAAATAGCTACGCACCCAGAGGGGTGCTCGCCCTTTTTGAAGTCGTCTGACCCCTGTTATTTTTTTTATAAAAAAAAATTAGCAAGCTCGGGCTAGTTTTTTTTTGTGGCTTCGCCGACTTCCTTTTCAGGGGGCGAAGCAGCCTAGGAGGGGTCAGAATCTATCGCTAAAAAAAGCAAGTTTGGTTTTTAACTAGCTAGAGTGACGCTCTTTAGGTACGTCTTTTATTTTTTTTTTTTACGTAATCACACCCCGTAGGCTTTAATGCCAAGCCTTAGGGGGGTTTAATGTGGTATCTTGTGAGATATCGATAAAAAGGTGTGTTAGTTTAATGGTAGAATCTAGTATTACGGCTACTTTGATATAAGTTCGAGTCTTATACACACTTTTTATATTTCAATTATTATCTAGCGAGGGGTGCGTAGCCGCTAGCGCTGCTCCAGTAGTGCCATTGGGCACTTGACCCCAGAGCTATTTTTTTTTTATTATTTATAATAAAAAAAAATTAGTTTCTACCACCTTTTGTGGTAGCTGAAACTTGGCCAAAGGCCTTGCCATAATGCGTTAGAAAAGGAGCTTGTATCCTTTTTGCATGCACCCATATCCCCGGGGCTTGCCTCCCCTCTCTCCCTACTTTTTTTAAGGGTCTACTTCTGACCCCGAACCCTAATGCATGGTCATAATGCATTAGGGTTCGGGGTATGAGAGAGAGGGGCTGGGATAAGCAAGCTTGCATGCAAGCACCCTTTGGGGACGGGGGACGGGGATTAGGGCAAGCTAACCCCTTGGGGATACGGCGTAGCCGTATCCCCAAGGGGGATACGTGGCGGCTTGCCTTGAACCCTTAGGGGATAAAGCGTCACTCTATATAAGGAGTGATGATTCCTCTCTCTCCATACTTTTTTTTTTACCTAAAGCGATCCCCCAGGGGATAAGGACTAGGAACCGCTAGTCGGTTGCTAGCCTTGACCCCAGGCGCAAGCGTAGGGTAAAAAGGGTCGAGAGAGGCTAATGCATTAGGGGCGCTTCGCCCGAACCCCCTAAATTCAAGCTTGAATTTAGGGGGTTCGGGGGGTCAGGAGGGGCTAATTTTTTTTATAATAATTCAAAAAAAAATAAGAAGCGCCCCTCGAAGGACCCACTTCTTAAAATAAAAAAAAAATATTCCTACACCGGTTAGGGTTTTAGGGTATATTTGGTGGTGTGGTTATTTTTTTTTTTATGTGTCGGACACTTATGTTGTTTATCCCTATCTATGGAAAAAGGGATAAATTTAAAGAATATTTAATTAAAAAAAAAATAACATATATTGAGAGGTAGCTATATATTTATGATATAGAGTTAGGGATGGATGTGCCTTTATTTATAACCCGGCTGTGTTCGCGCTAAGAGGGGGTTGATGAAGAGGGGGAATCTATATATGGAGAGTATTATATTTTAATTATTATCTAGCTTCTTTAAATTAAGAATATTCTTATAAATATATATTGGTTTTAGGTAATATTCTTTTTTTTTTATTAAATAAGTTGAATCTTATCATCCTATATACCCTTTTCCTAATCCTTAAGGAAGGGAGGAGGATTAGGAAAAGGGGTATACAGGGAAAGGGTTAATTTTTTTTTTTAAGTGATGTTCTAAACGAAGACTTGAAATAAATAATAAATTTATTTAATATTAAATTATAGATAGAGAATGTTCATATTTGTGTATATCGTTCAGTCAGATCCGGAATATAGGCAATTACAAAAAAGTAATATAACTTTAAGGTCTTCTATCAGTATGTGATATGAAAGATGATTTTTATCTACAAATGCTAAAGATATAGGAACATTATATTTAATGTTCGCGCTATTTTCTGGTTTATTAGGTACGGCGTTTTCTGTACTGATTAGAATGGAACTAAGTGGTCCAGGTGTTCAATATATAGCCGACAATCAATTATATAACAGTATCATTACAGCTGTTGGCCTAGTGTGAGCTACTAGGTTCTGGCTAATAATTCTGCCAAATTCCGGGGAACTCCGAGGCTCAGTATACTAACCTTCCAATGAAAAGTTTAGGAAGCGGCCTACTGTAATGAGTAGGGTATAGTAAGAAGTGCTGAGTGATGAAAAGAAAGGACAATCGCGGATCTAACCTCATTTGTACTAAAAGTTCTTAGGCTACTAGGTCAATGTCCTTTTTAGGAATTGGAAAACCGCATGAGGTTTTTTTAGGGTTTTGAATGAAAAAAAGAATGGGAAAAGAGCAACGAGTAGAAGGCAGTCCCCAACTAGACCGCCGTAGGGCGCTGTCTTGCCAAATTGTGGTTGGGTTAAGGTGTACTCTAGCAGCCCGGAGACGGGTGATAGAAAGAACGATGGGATCACGGCTGAGTCCAGTTAAGACTAGAGAGAAGTAGCGCTACCGGGCACAAGAAGTTCGGGAATCGCGAGCCAAGTTTTTTGCCAAATTACTTGGAATCTAAGTAAATCTATCTTAAATGTATATAACTAGCTTTCCCTTAATACTATAGACTCTCGTCTTGTTTGTCATAGTAAGGGTAAAGGTTATGAAATCGCATGCTTTATTAATGATATTCTTTATGGTCAATAAAAAAAGCTTTAATATATTAAATATGAAATCACAATGAGTATTATATACTAATACAGTGAATGATGATAAGTATTTACCAGCTTCTAATGCACATCCTGGGGATAAGGATATAGATATAAAAATAAGTAGTAATAATAACAATAAAGGGGACGGTCCTAATCCCCTTTTGGGGGATATGAATAAAGATAAAAAACCTCTACATAATTATGTTAAAGTTTTAGTGGAAGATCCTTTTAATAATAGAGAGATTATATTGAGAGTAACTAAAAAACAAAAAGGAGTTTATCTGTGAGAAAGTTTAGATGGTGAACAAAAATATGTAGGACATTCCATTAATTTATATAATCGAATAAGCTCTTATTTTATGCCTTCTATTCTTAAAACTAAAGCTCGAAGAGTGCTACGTTATTTTAATAAACATGGTTTTGTTGAAATGAAGTTAACTATATATATTATGGATGAAAATTCTAGTTTAGAACAAGTAGTAGAATTAGAACAATATTTTATAGATACTTTAAAGCCAAATCTTAATGTAGATTTAATAGCAAGTAGTTCTGGATACCACGAGCCTATGAGTATGGAAGCCAGAGAAAGACTTAGAAAACAGAGAGGTATTCCTATATATGTTTATAATACCGAGGATTTTACTCTATTATACGTGTTTAATTCAAAACAGCATATGTATGACTCCATAAATATTCATCATAATAGTCTAAATGATTGCTTAAATAAGGGAACAGTATATTTAGATACTTTCTTTTTTTCTTTAGACTTAATAGAGGAATCAAGTAAAACTAATTTACTTAAATTAGAAGAGCTTAAATCTTTAGTTACTGATAAACGAGATGTTTACAATGTTAAACATCCTGCAGCTAAAGTTATTATAGCTGAGTTTAAAAATGATTATAGAAAAAATTTAGAATTCTCTTCATTAAATAGTTTAGCTAAACATTTAAAAGGTGACCGTCAGATTATTAGAGAATACTTAACTGGTAAAAAATCAAGTTATTATCGAGGTGTATGAAAATTTACTTATAAAAATTAAAGATATTTAATATATTAAAATAGGCATGGCCGGGTATAGTAGAAATATTATACTTTCTTTTCGCTGTAATGCTGGAACTCCTTAATAGCTTTTGGAACTAGTACTACAGACTTTCTTTTAGATGAAAAGCGGTAGAATACAGTAACATTTCAAATGATTAGGTAATCAGCCGGAAACCAAAGATAAAAGGGCTCAATATAGCAGCATTAAACGCTTTTATTTAGTAGGATCCTCAGAGACTACACGCGAAATACCTTAGTAAATATTATATATATATATATATTTAAAGGTAAAGATATAGTCCAAACGTTAATGAAAGTTAATGATCTCCTCCTTAGTTCCGTATGCCAGCTTTAATCGGAGGATTTGGTAAAATTAATGTGAATACAATAAAAAGATATTTTAGCATAGAGTCAAATGTTAAAACAGAATTAGAATTAAGATCCAAAATAGGACCATACCTAGCAGGGTTAATAGAAGCTGATGGATCCATTGCTGTACATAATAAAGATTCTAATGCTAAAAAATACCATCCTAAATTCATAGTGGTATTTAGTACAGCGGATGAACCTTTGGCTAATAAATTAGCTAGTATTACTGAAGCTGGAGCTGTTTATGTTAAGAAAAATGCAGGATGTGTTCTTTGACAAATTCAAAAAACAGAAGATGTTCTAAAAATTATTAACATAATTAATGGTTATATGCGTACACCTAAAATAGAAGCATTACACCGTGCTATAAAATGGTTTAATGAATTTTACAATTATAATATAGATTGCTTAGATTTAGATCTATCGCCTATAGACAGCAATGCTTGATTAGCTGGTTTTACATCTTCTAAATCTTCTTTTATTATATCTACTTATAAGGTTAAAAATTCTACCAGAGTTCAGTTAAATTTTAAATTAATGGTTAATTTTGGTTTTCCTTATATTGAAAAGGAAGAATGATACAATTCAGTTTATTTTTCACTATTTAGTAGAATAAGCGAATACTTAAAAACTAGTTTTATTACAAAAACTGTTCATTCAAATACTATAAAATATACTTTTATAGTGTTTGCTTATATTCCACAGAGTCAGGAGATGCTTATTAAGTATTTCAGTAAATTCCCCTTATTAGGAAAAAATTCTATGGATTACGAGGACTGGTATGAAATTTTATCTAATAAAAATAATTCTAAGAGAGTTGAAAATTTAAGTAAGGATATTAAAAGTAGAAAAGATTTATTAAATAAAAATCTAAGTTATTATCTACCTAATTTAAATATAAGCAATAAAAGAAATTTCTCTACATCCTCTAATTTTCAAGGAAAAATCAAATCAAATATAAATATCTCCCCTTGCACAGACTTAGTTGTTTGAGGGGAAAATATTCCATCTGGTGTTGGTTGAGGTAGACACACTAAACAAGAAAGAAATATGATTACTATACCCTCATATCAATATTCTGTTATAGTAGGATTGTTATTATCTGATGGGTGATTAATTATACCAAGTGCTACTCATATTAGTCCACGTCTAGGGTTATCACAATCATTAAGCCATTTTAAATATGTTTGATTTGTCTTTAATATTTTATCTCACTATTGTGAGAATTTTCCTGTACTTCGTGTACGTAAAAGAGGTGCGAAAACATATTGATGTGTTGATGTTATTACTAGAGCATTACCTTGCTTTTCTCCCTCCCCTAAGGCATTAAAGCTTTAATGCCTTAGGGGAGGGGAAATATATTCTTTATTTTATGTTAATAAAGTAAAAGTAATACCTCATAATATTTATGAATTATTGACTCCCGTAGCTTTTGCCCATCTAATTATGGGAGATGGAGGTTTTAAAAGTAAAGGTATTTTTCTTTGTACCGATTCTTATTCTATTAAGGATGTAGTACGATTAATGAATGTATTAATTCTACGTTATGATTTAAAATGTACTCTTCATAAATCTAATGAAGGTCATAGAATATATATTTCTAGAAACTCTGTAGGGAAAGTAATAGAAATAGTTAAACCATATCTTATAGCTAGTATGTATTATAAAGTAGGTGTAGTATAATGATTTATTATTTAACTTCTTTTTGGAGGCATGCGAAGCCAGCCCCAGAGGGATCGGCAAGCTTTAAAAAATCCAAGATTTTTAGCCAGCAACTAAATATGTAAAAAGATATTCCTTTGTTTTATTGGGTTCTAGAATAATTCTAAAAATCAACAACTAAGAAATGTTGATACCTATTATGAAAACAGTTATTAATAAATAAATTAAGCGTAGTCATTTTCTTATTTATATATAAGGCGAGGGCAAAACTTTAAATCAGATAGCTGATGATTTGTTATTAATATTTGATTTTTAGGGTAATTTTTCTATTACACTAACAAATAGAAAAAAGAAAGGAAATATTACTAGTAAAAGAGTACAGGCTTTTTTCCGTCTTGAGTTAAGACAAACTTATCATCGTGATGTTTCAGTAGAACAAAGGGGGAACTAGCTATTTTGTTATATTAAGTAAAATAGCCACATATTTAGGTGTAAATTTGTACTCTAGAGCTAGAGAACAAAATGATAAAGTGTTTTATGCCTTTATGGTTATATCTCACAGCGCAGCTAGTCATATCCCTCCCTGCGGGAGGGATTAGCGAAGGTTATAAGTTATTTTGATCGTTTTCCTCTATATTCTTCTAAATATTTGGCTTACAAAGATTGATCTTATGTGGTTGAACAAGCTAAATTGCGAGCTGGTAAAGTTTTAACTCCCAAAGAAATTTCCGAGGTTGAAACAATTAAAGCACAATTTAATAGTAAACGTGTATCGTTTGATTTTACACACTTGGATAGTTTAGCTTAGAGGCACGCCCATATTGTTTTATTAATTTTTGTATTTATTATTTTTATTGTATTCATATACAAGAAATTGCCGTGAGTAGTAGCAATATTACTCTTATTACATAACTATGTGCGGGAAACTCCTAAAGTCTTTTTATAAGTGTTGTGAAAACTTTTGTAGATTTAAGTCTAATTATTTTTAAGCGTACACAACCTTAAATAATAAAAAGAATATTTTTATGTAACCTTTCGCCCAGGACTAGTACAGGATTAGTCCTGGGCTAGGCCGAAGGGTTAAAAAAAAAAAATAAAAAAAATGGACAATCCGCAGGAAACGACAAAAATTTTTATTTCTCCCTTTCTAATCCCCGGCACCCCCTGCAAGCTTTAATGCATTAGGGGGGTGAGGGGGATACGGGAGGTATTAGTTTTTATAGGATCCTCAGAGACTATACGTTATGCTCCTACCCCTAAGGCATT
This sequence comes from Nigrospora osmanthi, assembly GCA_029489945.1. NCBI lineage: Eukaryota > Fungi > Ascomycota > Sordariomycetes > Amphisphaeriales > Apiosporaceae > Nigrospora > Nigrospora osmanthi. The sequence continues at coordinate 88,026 of CP120498.1, forward strand.
AAAGCTTTAATGCCTTAGGGGGTTTGAGGATGAAGATATAGTCCAAATATATCCTAACGGTTATAACAAATTGAATTTCTTATTACCATTAATAGTAGGAGGGCCTGATATGGCAAAGAAAAAAGCTCTCCTTGGGTTGAATATAAGGTATTATAGTAATAATTTAAAGGATAGTAAATTTAAGGGTTATTTAGCTGGTCTCTTTGAGGGTGATGGACATATTTGAATTCAAAAACCTAGTGAAAAAAAGAAACACAATCCCAGATTTTGTATAACTTTTAGCATGAAAAATGAACCATTAGCTAAAAAATTACTTGAATTAATTGGATCAGGATTTATTAGAAATAAATTACAAGATAATGCTTGTGTGTTAGTTGTTTCACCTGTTATAGGTTTAAAGAAAGTAGTTAATTTATTAAATGGTGAATTAAGAACACCAAAAATACATCAGCTTCATAATTTAATAGACTGGTTAAACCAAAACCATAGCACAAATATAACTAAATTGCCATTGAAAGATAGTTCTTTATCTGAAAATGGCTGATTAAGTGGATTTCTAGATTCAGATGGTAGTTTTTCTGTACAACATACTAAATTAGAAAACGGCGCAAAGAAAAGAAAGATATCTTGTAGATTAAGAATTGAGCAAAGAATGTTAGATCCTATAACTAAAGATAGTTATTCAAAAGTTTTAACAGATATATCTAATTTTCTTAATTGTACATTGTTGACTAGAAAACAGAAGTCTACAGGTAATGAATACTATACTTTAACAGCTTCAAGTAGAATGTCTCTAGATATAATAGTAAATTATCTAGAAAAATATCCGCTATTTTCAAGTAAGTATTTAGATTATAAAGATTGAAAGGAAATAGTATTATTGATATTTGAAAACAAGCATTATACAGAAGAAGGTATAGATAAAACAGAATCTGTAAGAAATGGTATGAATAGACAAAGAATTCACTTTACTTGAGATCATTTAAATGTATTATCTTTATAAATATATTACTACTATATTTTTATATTTAAACCCTAAACCAGGGAATGCCGTTAAAGAGTGTAAACTCTTTAATTATGACTTCGCTATAGGCATGGAATTTCTCGATTTTGGAATTAATTTTCCAGTTAACAGATAGATAGACACCTAATTGGAGTTATAAACTTCTAAAGTTGTATTTTCAACTGAATTAGTCGTAACACTTATCTATACATGGGAAGAATATGCAGGAAACCAAAGTAATTTTATTTAGTATGCGATTGTTTTTTAATAATCCCATACCCCCAAAGGGGGTCAGGGATTCGTGCAAGCTCCATTATTTGAATTATAATTATTATTTATAATTTTCAAATAATAAGGCACTTAATAAAAAAAAAATTTGCTGCGCTTAAATTACGAGTAGGATCCCCAGAGACTACACGCGAAGCCCCTTATAATAAGGGTGAAGACATAGTCCGTCCGGGTAGGAAACTACTTCTTTCGCCCCTAATGCATTAAAGCGCCCTCTCTCTTTCAGAGAGAGGGTGCATCACTCTCTACAGAGAGTGACGCTTTAATGCATGCATTAGGGGCGATAAAGGTTTGACTAATTAGTCAAATGGTTAAAGATTCCCTAGACTTAATAACATAAGTTTCTGATTATTAATACCTAGTTTATTTTTATTAGTATTTTCAGCCATAATAGAAGGTGGTGCAGGTACAGGTTGAACGATCAAGAAAAAAATGGATAGGTCGTTGCTCCGTGGTAACTCGGAGGCAATAAAACTCTTTTCGATGCGAGGATATCCTGCGTATTCAGTTAGAACGCAAATTATAGGTTACTCATGGTTGAAATCTAAACCGTATGTAAGAATGCCTATAGTCACAGGACAATTCGCCTGAGCTGTACGACAATTTAGCGTTATAGCTCATCAGAGACTTCACAAAGAGCATCCTAACACTTTACAATTTTATGACCATTCTAAATCAGTAAATAAGGCTAAGTATTATGAAAATATAGAAAATTTTCATCAATGATTAGTGGGTTTTACAGATGGAGATGGGAGCTTTACAATATATAGAGCCAAAGAAGGGAAGTGACTTCTTTTCTTTAAATTAGGTCAAAGTACTTACAATTTAAGAATATTGTATTTTGTTAAAAAACAATTAGGTGTTGGTTCGGTTAACCTTGGATCTAATAACACTATAGGTGACTTTAGAATTAGAGATAGAAAATCTATTGGTTCGGTAATCATACCTATTTTTGATAAATATCCTTTATTAACAAGTAAGTATTATGAATATCAAAAATTTCGAAAAGCCTATGATATATTAAATAATCCTGATTTGTCTACAAAAGAGAAAGATAATTTATTATTAGAATTGAAAAGCCAATCTGTGCCGGAAGGTTATATATCTCCTGCTTGGGCAAAAGTAAATAATAAAGTTGATAATACTAACGAAGCTAAATTAGTAATGAGTAAATATTGACTTGTGGGTTTTACTGAAGCTGAGGGAAGCTTTTATCTAGTAAGTAAAGAAGCTACTCGTATAGTACATGCATTTGAATTAACTCAAAAATTAGATCTTATTGTTTTAAAAGCTATAGCTCAAATATTAGGTATAGGTTTGGCAAAGAAAAAAACTTATAGTTCAGTTGTAACTACAAATTCTCGTGCTATTAGTAATATTATAGAATATTATTCTAATACTATGAAGGGTATGAAGGCTGTTGAATTCCGAATTTGATCTAGATCCTATAGAAAACATAAAGGAAAATTTGATAAGTTAAATAAAATAAGAGAAAATATTAGAGCAATGAGACAAATCAGATTAGATAAAAATTATCGTAAAGTTGACTCTAAAAATTAAATAAGCGAATTCTAAAATATTAGGATGAAGGTAAAGTCCGAACCATCTCGAGAGAGATGGAAGTAACGATAGTTTAAATACAATAGAAAATTTATAATTAAATGAGGTTACAAACACAAATGTTATCCTCCATTATCTGGAGTACAAAGTCATAGTGGACCTAGTGTAGATTTAGCTATATTTGCTTTACACCTTTCAGGAATAAGTAGTTTATTAGGTGCTATCAATTTAAAGTTATATTTATTAAATTTGAATTATAAAAATAACAGCGTGCGCTATTCTGAACCTTTGGTTCAGAATGTGTTAGCCTGCTATAAATTTAACTATTGTCGTTTGACGAGCCTACGGCTACAGGGTGGTAACTTAATATTTACTGCTAACTATAGTAGTAGTAAATCTAAAAATAATAAGTATATTGAATGTAAGAATGGTTTCAAGGCGCCATACTCTGAAATAGAAGGAGAAGCCGTGAAAGATGAATCCGTAGATTGAGCTACTATTTTAGGTAGAAAAGGGAATAAGCTTTATGCTCATGAATTAGCCAAAGCTCAAATTCATAGTAATAAACCTTTAACTGTAAAGGTTTTAAATAAAATATTAGCATACTCTGATATCTTAGTTAGTGAAGATACATTAAACTCTTTAATTAATATACCTAGATTAGTTTTTAATGATTTACATGAAAAAGAAACTAGAATTTTAATCGATGAGAAAGTAGGTGGTTTACCTCATAGTAAAATACAACAACGAGGTGTTTATATTTTTACTTGCTTAGATACGAACCAAAAATATGTAGGTTCATCCTCTGTTTTGGCTTTACGGTTAAGAGGTTACTTAAATAAAACACATAAAAACATAGGAAAATTAATTCCTTTAATAGAAGAAAAAGGTTTATCTCGTTTTAAATTGGAAGTAATATGTTTACCTTATTATCCTGAGTTTAAACCAGAGATAGTATTAGAGCAATATTTTCTATTGGATCCTTCTTTTAATTTGAATACTATAAGAGTTTCAAATAACCCTAGTGGATCTACAGCTAAGCCTTTATATTTATACAATAGAGACAAATCTATACTTTATTATTTTACTCTACAACAGAAGGATTTTATATCTAAACTTAGTATTAGTCATTTTACTTTTACTAAACATCTTGAGAATAATACTTATTATTTAGGTAAATATTTATTTTTAAGAGAACGAATACATACCGCAAAAGTAACCGATATGACTTTACCAGAGATAGCTATAATGTTACAACAAGATAGAGTTATTTTTAATAGAAGTAAACCAGTTAACTCAAATAAATCTATCTTATTAATTAACATTCAAAGTAGAGAAGAAATTCTGTTTGAAAGTTTAGGTAAATGTGTTAAATTCTTCTCAAATCAAGGTCTCCCTGTTTCTCAATCAACAATAGTTAAACGGCTAGACACTAACATAGCTTATCGCGGGTATATTTGTAAAACCGCGGTTAAATAATATTATTTGTGAGGCTTTAAAAAAAATTTTTTTTATAAAAATTAGCCCTTCTTAGTCTAAGGACTGACTAATGGGCTTATTTTTTGAATTATTATAATAATTCAAAAAATTAGGAGCTCTAGGGGGCGAAAGGCTTTACTCCAACCCCACCCCCTCTCTCAACGAAGTAGACCTAGGCTTAAAAATCTTTGATTTTTTGGTACGGTTAAATGATGTTATTTTTATAATAAAAATTAACTTGTAATGAGATTGATATAAAAGTTATAACAAATTGCTGGAAACAGCCTAACTCTATATAGAGTTATTGCTCAATCAGCAGGGAATCTACTATGTTACACGTTATACACACATTTGTAACTAGTAGCACCTTCAGAGACTAAACGTTATAGACCACGTCGATTAATCGATGTGCTTAAGATATAGTCCAACCATAATAGTAATATTATGTTAATAAATTCGTGTCATTACTACAATAGTTAATATGAGAACTCCTGGTATAAGATTACACAAACTTGCTTTATTTGGATGAGCTGTAGTTATTACTGCAGTATTATTATTACTATCTTTACCTGTGTTAGCCGGTAAACAAATTCTGCCGGCTTTAAATTTGTCAAATTGCTGGGAAAAGTTATATTGTTTAACTCTATCAGCAGAAACACTAATAAGTGTCCCTTATTATTTGTTTTTCAGAGACTATAAGACAAAATTCATGTGTTATAAATTTTATTATTCTACTCTTCGGTCTAGCTCAGCTAGCCTTGACCGAAATGCTAAAAATTCTCAAAATAAAGAAAGTTTTAATCCTAAATTAGCCTCATATCTAGCGGGTTTAATAGAAGGAGATGGGACTATAGTAGTTCCAAAAACAGAAAGATCTTTAAAAGGTAAATTAAATTATGCTAGTATACAATTAGTATTTGATGCAAGAGATTTAGCTTTAGCTTTAATTATTCAAAAAACTTTAGGTCATGGATCTATAGCAAAGAAAAAAGGGTTAAATGCTTATATATTAACTATTAATAGTAATGAAGGAATGACTTTATTAGTTAATCTTATTAATGGTTATATGAGAACTCCTAAAATATATGCTTTACATAGATTAATTGATTGATTGAATAATAAATTAGATTTAACTATAGAAAAAAAAGGTTTAGATAATAGTCCTATTAATCATAATAATTGATTAGCAGGATTTATTGATGCAGATGGTCATTTTTCAGTAAGAACTTCTTTAACTTCTAAATATCCTAAAATAGAATGTAAATTTGAACTCGTTTTTTTTTGTTCTGAAAATGCTTTAGATTTAGAAATTAGTAAACTTGTGATGAAGAATATTGCAAGTTTTTTAGAAATCAGTGATTCTAGTTTAAAACTAGAAAAATCGTCTAAAGGTTTTATTTTTTCTATTAAAACACAAAACATTCAAAGTAATGAAATTCTTCTAAATTATTTGTCTTACTTTCCTTTATTTTCTACAAAATACTTAGATTCTCAAGATTTTGGTTTAATGTTTCAAATATTACAAAAATATCATGCTAAAAGTAAAACAGGCTTGAAGTTAGATAATGATGATTTAGAATTTGTAAATATTATTAAAAATAGAATGATCGATAGAACTGAATTTATTTGAGATCATTTACAATATTTTTATGATTTATTAGATCTTAGACAAATTAGTCAAAATTCCTTTAATAACCTAACAATAACCCCTGTTAATAATACTTTAAATAATTTTCGTTCAACCTCTCGCCCAGGACTAGTACAGGATAGTCCTGTGCTAGGCCGAAGGGTTAGAAAATTTTCTTCATGTTCTATTTTAAATACACGTTTAATTAATGGTAATAATTTAAATAAATCCTATTTATATGTTTCATCTGTTGTATATACTAACGCTTTATTAGAAAAAAATTTATTGTTAGACGATAATAAAGAAAAATCTGGTATATATTTATGGACACATTTAGAATCTCAAAAAATGTATGTAGGTTCATCTGATAATTTATATAGACGGTTTAAATATTATTATTCTAAAGTTAATTTATCTCGTAACACAAATAGTAAAATATTTAATGCTCTATTACATCATGGTTATTCAGCTTTTTCTTTAACTATTCTTGAATACGTAAATGTCACAGACTTAACTAAAAGTCAAGCTAAAAATACTATAATTGGCAAAGAACAATTTTATATTGATCTTTTAAAGCCCGAATATAATATTCTAAAGATAGCTGGATCTTTATTAGGGTTTAAACATTCTGATGATACAATTGCTAAATTTAAGATAGCTAAAGATAAGGAAAATAATCCTATGTTTAGTAAATTTCATACAGAAGAAACTAAATTAAAAATGAGAATACAGAGAGTAGGAAAATTACAAACAGAAGAAACTAAACTAAAAATTAGTTTAACTAAAAGTATAAAAGTATTCTTATATAAGTATGATTCTAATTTAGATACCAAAATTCTTATTAAGAATTTTAACAGTTATACTGAGGCAGCACAATATTTAAATTGTAGTATTCGTACATTATCTAGATATATAGATAAAGACATATTATATAAAAAAGAATTTTATATTTACACTAAAAATATTAGTATATAAATATTTCCTAATAGCTTGCTAAGGAGTAATTTATATAGTAGTTTGAGACAATAAGATTTAATATATATATATTAAAGGGTAAGGGATGGTGGGCTTATTATGTCAAAGACAAATAGATCACAATAAAGAAAGTAATTTAGAATTTTTGAACATTATAGCTCAATTTTTACTTACTTCTGTTAAAGAAATTAGAATGAATAGATCTAATCCTGAATATAGAGTAAGGACTACTAACGTAGAAGGGAATAATTTTTTTAGTTAATTATTTAACAGAGTGTCCTTTATTTTCTAGTAAATACCTAAACTATAAGGATTGAACTAATGTTTTAGAATTTTTTAATAAAAAAGAACATACTAAACCTGAATCTATTAAAAAGATAGTAGAAATAAAATCCAAAATGAATAATAGTAGAACTGAATTTACTTGAGATCATTTAAATAATTTTTATAACTTACATGGATAAAAGATAGTCCAATCAATATAGTAATATATTGAATACCTACCTTAAATTATAATTAAAATTATAATTTATGAAACTCTAAATGATGTTATGGGACCTAGTCCAGTAGGTTAATAGTATTAAATTGGGAATAACAATGGTTTTAACAGATAGAAACTTTAATACATCATTCTTTGAAACAGCAGGTGGAGGTGATCCTATTTTATTCCAGCATCTTTTCTTAAAAAAATTGGGTTTTATAAGCTTATTTATTTTGTTTATTATAAGTATTCATACATATTCGATAAATAGTAATTCATCAACCAAAAAAAATCTTCGATTTTTAAGGCCTAGCCCAGCTAGTCCTATATCCCCACCCCCTCTCTCTTTTAATGAGAGAGGGGGTGGGGGATCGCGAAAGGGTGATTATGAATCTTTTCAGTTTTCATCTTTTTATTCTAAATTTAAAGAAAATTATCCTAACTTAAACCAACCAGATAGTAAATTTTTAGAGTGATTTATAGGGTTTTCGGAAGGAGAAGGTTCATTTATTGTAGCAAAAAGAGGTGATTTGTCTTTTGTTGTTACTCAATCTAGTTTAGACCTAGATATATTAAATTATATCCGAGATAATCTAGGTTTTGGTAAAGTAATTCAACAGTCAATTAAACAGAATACACATAGATTTATAGTACAAGATATTAAAAATATACATTTAATTTGTCTACTATTTAATGGGAATATGGTATTTCCTACAAGAAATGCTAGATTTTTAACTTTTTTATCTTCTTTTAATGAAAGATTAATAAGAAAAAATTTAAAAACTATAACTCCTTTAGATACTTGCGTATTACCTAGTTTACAAGATGGTTGATTATCAGGTATAACTGATGGAGGCGCAGCCGGTTCTTTTACTTGTTCATTACTTTCTAGTAGTTCTGCTTTTAGGTATAGATTTATTTTAACTCAGAAATGAGAAGCTAATAAATATGTGTTAGAACATATACTAAAAATTTTAAAGGAATATTCTATTGAAGGTTCTGTAGTTTCTCACCATGCTGATAATGTATGAGAAGTTAGAATAAATGGATTAAAAAATTGCCAAGGTTTATTTATTTATTTTGACAATTTTAATCTCCTTTCTAAAAAAAAAGATAGTTATCTAAAGTGAAAATTGCTTTACAATAGATTAGTTAATAAAGATCATTTGAATAAGGAAACCAGATCAGAATTAATTAATTTAGCTAAACAAATAAATAAAACATTATAATATCTAATTAGGAAAAAAAGGTAAGGTTTAGCGATAAGCTATAAGAATTCTTTAAGGCAGATGAAAAAAAGAGTAAGACCTTAAAGAATGAATACTATTAAGTATACCTTAACTTTAAGTTCTTGTTGAGTTATTTTTTTTTTTTGATTATTATAAATAATAATCAAAAAAAAATTAGCAAGCTCCGTTTATTTTGTAATTCTTAGAAAGAAAAAATAAAAAGGCAAGAGCAATATTGGTGTGATTATTATAATAAATATAGTAATCTTACGGTCAAGATCTTTTCCCATTTAAGACAAGACCGTCGGTTTTCTAAGAAATCGCTACAGACTGGATCACCGGTAGGTAGCTGAAATGCTGCTTAATGTACAGTCGGATTCCTCTTTATAAAAGGTTAGTGTATTACGCTAAGTTATATAATTAAAGGGATGTATAAATAATTATATAATACGGAATTGGATTCTTCGGACATCCTGAGGTTTATATATTAATTGTACCTGCTTTTGGTATAATTAGTACAACTATCTCAGCTAACTCAAATAAATCTATATTTGGTTACATTGGTATGGTCAAAAGTGGGCCTAAGTTAATTAATAATTACTTAAAACTCCTGGATATGCTGGGAAACATTTCTAAGACCTTAAATACTAGTAATTTTTATTATTACAGTAAAAATTTTAAGGATGTTACAATGAGTAATCAGCAGGTACCCCCTTATAATATACATCTATTATCATGCATGTATTCACCATTCGTGTTGGGTAACCTCAGAGACTACACAAGGAGAACCATCTTAGAAAGATGATTAAGATATAGTCCACTATTTTGTGAAAATATGAGATTCGTATTACCGAATTTCATAGATATAAATAAAGTATTAAGAAAGAATTTCTCTGTTAATCAAGGCGTAAGCTCTGAAAATAAACTTGACCCTAACTGGGTTACAGGGTTTGTAGATGCCGAGGGTTGTTTTTCAGTAATAATAGAAATTTCAGAGCCTTTAAAATGAAGAGTAAGAATTTCATTTGAAATAAATTTACATGAAAAGGATAGTGGTATTTTATATAAAATACAATCTTTTTTCGGAGTAGGTGCTATTTATCATAGACCTGATAGAAAAAAATCTGTGTATAGAGTAACAAACGTTAATTATATAAAGAATATTATTATTCCACACTTTACAGAATACCCGCTTATAAGTCAAAAAGCGATAGATTTTTTACTATGATCTAAAGTGGTAGAAATTATTTTAAACAAAGATCATTTAACTAAAGAAGGATTTCTCAAGGTCCTTTCTTATTATGCATCTATAAATAAAGGAGTTTCTAAAAAAGTTTGAAATTATTATCCTGACATATTACCAGCCGATAAACCTATTATAAATTTACCTGAAAAATTAAATCCTCAATGAGTGTCAGGTTTTGTAGGGGGTGATGGAGGGTTTTCAATTTATGTTAGGTCTGTTAATGATTATGCTTTGAAGGAAAAAGTGTATTGTAGATTTCATATAGCTCAGCATAGTAAGGACTTAGAACTAATGCAGATGTTTGTTCAATTCTTTGGTTGTGGTAAAGTTGAAGTCAGATCTAATATACGTACTCCCCTTTCGCAATCCCCCACCCCCTCTCTCATTAAAAGAGAGAGGGGGTGGGGATACAGGCGTAGCCCCTGGGCTAGGCCGAAGGGTCGGTGTGATTTTATAATTCAAGATACTTCTTTTTTATTAGAAAAGGTGGTAGGTCATTTTGATTTATATCCTCTTTTTAATTTAAAACATGAAGATTATCTTTGTTTTAAACAGGCTCTTCTACTTGTTAAAGAAAAAAAACACTTAACTATAGAAGGTCTAAATAAAATTAAATCATTAAATTTAGAAATGAATTCTAATAGATTGGGCTAATGCATTAGTAGCGAGACCCTCTAGGAGTCTTGCAGAGGGGAGCTTGCTCGGCCAAAAAAAAAATCTTCGATTTTTAAGGCCGTGTTCCAGTCGTATTTTTATCCAAAGGATTAGACGCGACCCCATATCCCTCCAGGGATTAGGGGCTTCGCAAACCCCCTAGGGTTTAATTTTTTTTTTTTGAAAAAAAAAATAACCCTCCGCTCTTAAAATTAACTTCTTAATATATTTTTTTATACGCAAAATAATTGCTACGCTATGATGTCTATTGGAATATTAGGATTCATTGTTTGAAGTTGAATTTTGGCTTCGCCTCTTAGTGATATGAGGATTTACATTATTTATTTCGCTATATGCTGGAACGGTTTAGTGCTAATTGGTACCTTGAATGGTGAAAATTCAATTAGCTATACCCAATCAGCGGGCAATCTGTCCCTTAACTCTTTAAAGAGTGAAACACAGAGTGCCTCAGAGGCTATACGCGAAACATCTTTTAATTTTTCGGCTTTTCGTCAGTGTTATACTAGGCTATTTGGAAAATCTGCGCAACATCTATCCGACAATTGATTAACATGATTTATCGGTTTTGTAGAAGGGGATGGTGCCATTCAAACTTATGCGAATAATACAAGAGTACGTTTTGTTCTTACTCAAAAGGAAAGTGGTATCCTTTACTATGTTCGTAATAGGTTAGGAATAGGAATTGTTAAGCATTTTCCACAAGGGACAAGTGGAAATAAAAATGATTTCTATAGATGAATAGTAGATAATCCTTCAGATATCCTTTTATTAGCTTTTTTATTTAATGGTAATTTGGCTATTACACATAGAATCCAACAGTTAGCTTTATGGGTTCAATGTTTGAACCATCGTTTTGGGGCTAATACTATTGAATTTATTAATACAGCCGTTTCGGTCACATTACAAGATGGTTGATTATCCGGGTTTACTGATGCTGAAGGATGTTTTAATGTATCTATAACATCCAATGCAAGATATGCTTTAGGTCATGTTGTAAAAATGCGTTATCTACTAGATCAGAAGGATAGTGCTATCCTTCATACTATACAAGATCTTTTTGGATTTGGTAAAGTAACTATTAGATCTAAAACAGACGGTGTTTATCGTTACACAGCTACAGGGTTTAAATCTATGAAGGATGTAATATCTTACTTTAAAGTATTTCCATTGCTTACTAAGAAGGCTCTTTCTTTCGATAAATGATTAACTATACATAATCTCGTGATTAATAAATTACATCTTACTGAAGAAGGATTAGCCCAAGTAAGAGCATTACAGAAACAGATTAATATTAACAATAGTATGACAATAAAAACAGGATCTGCCCATCCTTAGAGTTATTAATTAAAAGATGAAGATATAGTCCGATTCTCCTTGTGAGAGGAGCGCTTAGCGGGTTAGCGTCCCTGGGAGTGCAGAATAGCCCCCGGTGTGGATGTACCCTCCCGTATCCCTTAAGGGTATTGGGAGGGACGCAAAGCGGGTAGATATGAGAAATATCTGCTAACATTTTGCATCATATGTATACAGTCGGTTTAGATGTGGATAAACTTGTGTTCACGGAAAAAATCTTGCTATATGCTGGGAACTCTTGATTAAGTAGTCCACTCGTTTTTATAGCGTTAGGCATAATCTACTTATATTTAGCAGGACAATCAGCAGGAAACTTTTTTTGTTTTAGTACAATGGGTCCGAAGGCGGCCGCTACTAAAAATACTTATAATAAATGGTTTGAATTACCTAAAATATCCGAGCATGTTCCTATTCATAATAGTAATCTTAACGATGAAGAGTTTGGTTATTTTTTAACAGGGTTAATAGAAGGTGATGGTTGATTCGGTAAGAATCAACTACATATAATATTTTCCGAGAATGATACATCTTTGGCTTACCTTATTAAAAAACGTATAGGTTACGGTAATGTTTATAAAATTAAAGATAAAAAAGCTGTAAGATATATTTGTAAAAATAAAGAAGGTTTATTTACTATTTTATCTTTAATTAATGGGAAATTTGTAAGTAATTATAAATATGAACAATTAATTAAACATAATTATAGTGAAGATTTTAATATAAATATTTTACCTCCTTTAATATCTTTATCTTTAGATAATTATTGATTGGCAGGTTTTACTCAAGCTGATGGATGTTTCCATATAAGCGTTGTAAAAAGTAAAACACACAAAACTGGATATAGTGTAAGATTAGAATTTTCTTTAAAGCAAAATGATGTATTACCTTTAAGATTATTATATAATCAATTAGAAATGGGTAATATTTCTCAATATCATACAGGTGTATGATGTTATAAAAGTACAGGATATAAAACTGCAGCTCATTTAATTAATTACTTTGATAAATATAATCTTTTTGCTGGTAAATATGTAGATTATATTAAATTTAGAAAAGTTTATATTATGATAACAGAAGGTAGACATTTAGAAGAAAAAGGTATTCTAAAAATTAAAAGAAAACGTATACCTAATATTAGGAGCGGTAAATTATTAAGTAGTTGTAATATTTATTTAATATTAAGTATATTTTTAGTAGAAGTCAGTAGTTTTATTATGTCTAATTTAAGCTTATATATTTATTTTATTTTAGTTATATATTTTAATGGTTACAGTAGGTTAGCAGTTCCAAAAAAATCTTCTTCAGTTTTAATAAAATCTTCCTCAATTCAAATAAATAAAAAAAAACTTGGAGAATCCCATACCCCTTTGGGGGTCAGGGATTCGCGCAAGCTCGAGATTTTTTAGTAGTAAAGCCAATACTCCTAAATTATACGAGAATGCTGATGTTCAAAAATTGGAAGTGTTAAAAGAAAATAAAGGAAAATCTGGTGTTTATTTATGAATTAATAATATTAATGGTAACAAATATGTAGGTTCATCTGTAAATTTATCTAGAAGACTTGTACGAACACTAAATATTTGTTAAAATATTTTCAAATGAATATTTGTAAAGCTTTACTTAAATACGGGTATTCCAATTTTTCTATTTCTATTCTTGAATATTATGATTCTAATAATCGTTTAGTAAGGGAGCAATATTATATTGATCTTTTACAGCCTGAATACAATATTTTAAAAAAAGCTGGTTCAAGTGTGGGTTATTTACACCCTTCCTTTCTAATTTTTTTTTATTATAAATAATAAAAAAAAAATAACAGGACTAGTACAGGACTAGTTCTGTGCTAGGCCGAAGGGTCAGAAGAAGCTAAAGCTAAAATTTCTGTAGCAAATAAAGGACGAGTTCGTACACTAGAGGCTATAGCTAATTATATAGCATCAGCTCGGCTAAGAGTAAGTAGTCCAATGGCAGGAAAAAAACATTCAGAAGATACAAAAAAAATAATGTCAATAGCTAAACAAGGAAAAAATCATCCAATGTTTAATAAAGTTAGAATTGAAAAAGTGGGTAGTCCACCTGTAAAATTAGAAGTTCAAAATATTTTAACAAATGAAATCAAAATATATGAGTCTATTAGCGAAGCAGCTAAAGCTTTAGGTATAAGACAATCTGCTATTTCATTGTATATAAGCCGAAAACAAAAAAGTCCTTATAAAGGACAATATTTATTTTTAATTAAAAATTAAAAGTATTTTATCAAAAGGATCCTCAGAGACAAGCACGCAAGAAATTTAACATTATGTGTTAAATTAAGATACTGTCCAATTTGTTCGACAAGAGCATACTTCACAGCTGCTACATTAATAATTGCAGTTCCTACAGGAATTAAAATATTCTCATGATTAGCTACATGTTACGGAGGATCTATTAAATTAACACCTTCTATGCTATTTGCATTAGGATTCGTGTTCATGTTTACAATTGGAGGATTAATAAAAAACCACTTAGTTCTCCCGACCCTTTTTTTTATAAAAAAAGTACTAAAGACTATCATATGCTGGGAACTTCTGACAATTATACTACTAGAGTTTTATATGATCTCAGTAAAAATGTATAATTTTGAACAATCAGCAGGTAATCAACAGATAAAACCATTTATCTTAGTAGGTACCTCAGAGACTAAACGTAGTCCCCTTAATATTATTAAGGGAAGATCTAGTCCGTGAAACCAAAAATGATCATTTAATAGCTTGGTTGCTTCTAATAATAATCCTTTATTGAATATTGATCTTAAATTCAATATTCGTACTTATTCTACTTCTAATTTGCCGACTCTAAAGGAGAAACAGGATAATACTGAGAATTTAGTTCCTTTAATTGCATATGATAACTTTAAAGAAAATAGAGTTAATATTTTCAAAGAACAAAAAGACAAATCTGGTATTTATTGTTTAATTAATAAAAATAATGGTCATTCTTATGTAGGAAGTTCTATTAATTTAGCTTCTAGAATGAGAAATTATCTTAATACTGCTTTTTTAAAAAGTAAACAAAATATTAATATGCCTATTGTTAAAGCTTTATTAAAATATAATCCGTCTAACTTTAAACTATTAATATTAGAGCATGTAGACTTAAAAACTTTAACCCTTAGAGAAACTTATTATATAACATATGTATTGCCGTATTATAATGTGTTAAAACAAGGTTATTCTTCATTAGGTTATATACTTACAAAGGAAACTAAAGCATTATTATCTCAATTGGCTAAAAATAGAGTTCATACTGACGAAACTAAAGCTTTAATAGCTAGAGCTTTGACAGGTGAAAATAACCCATTTTACAATAAAAGCCATTCTATGGAAAATAAAGTAAGAATCATTGAAGCAAAGTCTACTTATCCTGTTTATATATACAATTCTTTTAAAGAGTTATTAATTATCTTCCCTTCTGTAGGAACTTTGGCTAAATTAATTAAATCTAATCACCCTACAATAGTTAATGTGATAAAAGAAGGAATTCTATTTAGAGGGGAGTGATATCTAGAGCACGTCCCATATAATATAAGCGATACTCCTAGAATAACTAGTTGACAATCAGATGAAGGTAAACTTTTAGTAGCTGATATGATTAATAATTGTGATATTGTTAGGACTATTTTTGTTTACGATTCGAATAAAAACTTTATAAAAAAATATAAAGGAGTTACTCAGGCTAGTAAAGATCTTAATATTAACCAAAAATTTATTAAACAATATGCTAAAGTAAGTGGACTTTATAAAGGCTATCTCTTCAGATTTGAAAGATTACATGCCTCATTTTACCCTTCAGGTTTAAAACCATTTAATAATAAGAGATCTTTCTCTACTAGCTCTGAACGTCACAATTCTAATAACAATGAGAGTACCGTTTCATTAAACCCTTGATTCTTGACAGGGTTTGCTGATGCTGAAAGTTGTTTTACTTTATCTATATTCAAAGATTCTTCTAAAGCTCTAGGTTGACGTGTACGAACTCTTTTTACAATAGAGCTTCATGAAAAAGATATAGCTTTATTAGAGTTGATTCGTGATTTTTTTGGTGTGGGTAAAATATATTCTCCTCGTAGTACTATTAAACAATTTAAAGTTACCACGGTTAAAGATTTACAGGTTATTCTAGACCATTTTAATAAGTTTCCTTTAATTACTAAGAAACGGGTTGACTTTGAATTATTTAAAGCTGCTGTTTCCTTAATTAGTAGCAAAGAACACTTAAGTAAGGAAGGGTTTGAGAAGTTATTATCTATCAGATCTTCTCTTAACTTAGGTCTAACATCTGTTTTAGCTGAATATTTCCCTAATGTTCAACGATATTTTACACTGGAGTCATGGGATAATAGTATTCAAGACCCCAACTGACTAGCCGGTTTTGCTAGAGGTGAAGCTTGTTTCTTTGTCCATATTGCCAAGTCTCAAACAACTAAGTTGGGTGAATCTGTTCAACTTAAGTTTAATATCACACAACATTCTCGGGATGAGTTTTTAATAAAAAGCTTAGCGGATTTCTTTAACTGCGGGAAAGTCTATTCATATCCTGATAAAACTTCTTTTAATATTACCTCTTTATTAGAGTTAAATAATAATCTTATACCTTTCTTTAATAAATATCCTATTAAAGGGACAAAGTTCTTAGACTATGCGGATTTTATTAAAGTTATTAACTTAATGATCAATAAAGCTCATTTAACTAAAGAGGGATTAGACTTAATAAGAGATATAAAATCAAATATGAATAGAAAAAGAACGGATGTTTAACCCTCTTTAGAGTGGTACCTAATTAACTTAGGTAAGTTTAATTTATAGCTTAAACTTATTTTTAATTAGTCGACTAGTTCTAAAGATATTTTACTAATATACCTTATAACATAGAAGATGCACCTTTAATAACTGACTGAAATTCTAAAGAATCTGAGGAATTAATTTTAAATATAAATAATAATAGTCAGATTAGGAAAGCAGTATTTGTATATGATATGGATAAGAATTTTGTTGCTAAGTATGACGGAGTAATGGAAGCCCAAAGAGCTTTAAATATAAGCCATAGTACAATCAAAAATTATGCTAAAGTGAATGGTATTTATAAAGGTTATATATTTAGATACGAAAGATTAAATGATCAAGAAACTTTTGGTTCGTAAGTGGTGTTGTTTTAGCAAACGCTTCTTTAGATATAGCATTCCACGATACCGTATGAATTTACGGGTTAAGTATACTAATACCTAGTTTAATTGTTATGGCCAAGAGAGGGGTTGATATGCCAAATTCTAGTCTTAGTGTTAATAATTACAGTTATAATGATTTAGCGCCTCCTATCCCTTACCCCTTACCCCGGAAGGGTAGAGGGGTAGAGGGAAAGACTGATAACAATAACTATAAAGAATATATAAAAATGTTTTGAGTAGGGCTGATGGACGGAGATGGAAGTATTCAAGTAAACCATTGGCGTAGACAATCCCTACAATACAGACTAGTTATTAAGTTATCTAACCTTAAATCTAATTATAATATGTTAGTTGAGATTGCTAAAGTAGTAGGTGGAACGGTTAAGGTTACCGGTAAACAGGCTGATGTTATTTGAGTTGTAAATAAAAAGGAAGAAATTATTTCAATAATCAAAATTTTTAATACTTATCCTCTTTTAACTTCAAAAAAAATCTGTCAACTTGCATTCTTAAAAACATGTTTAACTGATAATTCGGTAGAAAAATACTTATCTACAAGAGATAATAAATTTAAAGAGCAATTTGCTATTATAAAGGCTAATACTAATATTAAGGTACCTACTTATTTTAAAGCTTGATTATCTGGTTTTATAGAAGCGGAAGGTTGTTTTTCTATTCGTAAAACGGAAGCACATTCTTTCTCAATAGGTCAAAATGACGACTTTTATTTAATAGAGGCTATTAAACAGTATTTTGAAGTATCAAATAAAGTTCGTAACCCTTACGGTAACTTCTATTTTTTAGAGGTATATAAGAAAGAGGTATTAGCGAAAATAGTGGCACATTTTACTAACTATCCTTTGTTAGGAGAAAAGTTAGAATCTTTAAAAAAATTTAATGAAAAAATTCTTTAGTAAGTGTCGTGTGGTCTTGTCACCGTGAAAAATTTCATACGTTTTTCGGTAAAATTATTATATTAATTTTGCTAACGGTGAAGCCTTATGTGTTTTCTTAATGCGGAAAATATATAGGTCTGGGTCAGGTGAAGCCAAAATTGTACCCGGCCAATAAGATCTCCCCATGAGCCGTGGCTCATGGGAATTATGTAAGGTAATACCGTGGAAACCAAAGTTAATAAATTTATTAACGAGTAGGATCTGTAGAGACTAAACGTGACAGTCGAAAGTTTATTAAGTTAAATCATTAGATAAGTTATAGTCCGATCCACTGCGTGAGCAGTGTTGTATGTAAATATTTGAGCAACTTGTTTGACTTACTATGTAGTTGCTCAAATGGGCCAGAATAGTATATCTTCTTTTAAATACTATTTTGCAACTGACTATATGCTGGAAACTGTATTATTTGTATATTGTTTACTATTTATTCATACAACTTATCTTTACAAACTAGATGCAAGTAGGAATAATATTCTTTTAAATAGTCAAAATAACGATATAACAATAAGTTCTGAACTTATGAGTACACAATCAGCAGAAAACTGTAAAGGATTCTCAGAGACTACACGTCAGTTACCTGATATTGAAGATTCTAAATTTTGAAATTGATTTGCAGGTATAATAGATGGGGATGGAAATTTTGATATTAGAAAAGATCCTATTAGTAAAAAAAGAGTTTTAAAACAAATTAGAATTAAATTACATAATAGAGATATAAGAATCTTAACTCGTATACAAAATTATTTGCACATAGGTAGAATTAGAACAGATAAAAATAAACCTTATTCTATATTTATAGTTTCTACTAAAGATACTATGAAATATATTTTAGAGCATCTTAATGGGTTAATAAGACTTAAAGTCCCCGGTTTTAAAGAAGCTTGTAGTTTATATAATCTAGATTATATAGAAGCTGACTATAATATAAAACTATATGACCCTTATTATGCAGGTTTAATTGATACTGATGGTTCTATAGTATTTAATTATGCTGGAAATAGAATAGAGTGTAATTTGGAATTAGAATATAATGAATATTCTTCTAAATTAAATTTCGATAATACTCTTTTGAATTCTAAACCATCTATTGTAAACCGTAAAAGATCTTCTGATATTAATGATAGAGAGTTCTCATCTATTGCTTTTAAATTTCAAAATGTTAATAATATGTTATTTATATATGATTATTTTATGCATAACAGATTATATTCGGATATTAAATTTTATAGAGTTAGTAAAATTAAACCTTTTATGGAAATTAGACGGTATAAAACATCCAATAAAGGTACTATAGAACATAAAATATATTCAGATTTTGTTCTAGATTGAATAAAGTATAATAATCCTTTATGATACAAAGTACCTTTTGTAAATAAATATTTGTTATAGCAAAAATAAATTATAATATTATTACAGGTAAAGATATAGTCCACCAAAAAAAATTTTTTTTGCATTTCCACTACGTTTTAAGTATGGGAGCTGTATTCGCTATGTTCTCAGCATGATACTTCTGAGTACCTAAAATATTAGGTTTAAATTACAACATGTTATTATCTAAAGTTCAATTCTGAATTTTATTTATTGGGGTTAATCTTACATTTTTTCCTCAACATTTCTTAGGTCTACAAGGAATGCCAAGAAGAATAAGTGATTACCCTGACGCTTTTGCAGGATGAAATTTAGTTAGTTCATTTGGATCTATTATATCTGTAGTGGCTGCTTGATTGTTCTTATACATAGTATATGCTCAATTAGTGGAAGGAAAAGCTGCAAGTAGATTCCCATGAATGATACCTCAATTCTATACAGATACACTTCAAGCATTATTAAATAGAAGTTATCCTAGTTTAGAATGAGCTTTAAGTAGTCCACCTAAACCTCACGCCTTTGTAAGTTTACCATTACAAAGTGGGGTTTTGTCAGTAAGATAATTAAAAAACTATTAATAGCTTTAACCATATCTTTAGGTTTATTTTTTTTAAGAGAAATCTTTAATGATATGTTTAATAGCATTAATGGTTTACATATTACTTTTATCACTACTATTTCAGTTTTTTTTAAAGAATTTGTATATTTTTTATATGATTACTTTGAACATTTTAAATTGAAAGATTCTAGTTTTATCCAAGAAACAAATAAATGCGAAGATACTATAAAAAATCTTAATAAAGATAATGAATCTGGCGAATCTTCTAATACCGAGAAGAAACCATCTGAAGCTTCTGGTTCCGGTGTCCAACCTGAATCTTCCGCTTCTGGTTCCGGTGGCAAATCTATAGCAGAAGATTTAAGAAATTATCAAATAGATTCAGATTCAGATTACGATCCCGCAGATTATGATTTTTATGGTGAACATGGAGATCCATATAATTCAGAATCAGAAGCTGAAAATGATAAAGCAGGAATCAATCGTGCTTTAGTTGAAAATAGATCTGTTTTCGAGGAAAATATTAAAAAGACAGAAGACTCAGAATCACTTAAAGATTTAAAAAAAGAGTTAAATGAGGTTATAGATATATATAAATCCGGTACTTCACCGTTAGCTAAACAAGAAATAGCTCAAATAGAAAAAAAAATTGAGATATGTGATAATAGAATATCAGAGTTAGAAGCTGAAAGTAACAGTAAAGGTAAAGGTAAAGGTAATTAGATATTGGCCGCCCTTGCTTTACAAAGTTCTACTTTAAACTTAAGTCTCAATACTTGTAAATATTCTTTAAATAATTATTTAAATAATTATTTAAAGAATATTATACTTATTTTTTAAATAATTCTTCGCGGTTACACCCCGACCCCCGACCCTTTTTTTACCCTACGCTTGCGCCTGGGGTCAGGGCTAGCAACCGACTAGCGGTTCCTAGTCCTTATCCCCTGGGGGATCGCTTTAGGTAAAAAAAAAAGTACAAAAGGGGGGGGCGCTTCGCTGATCCCCAGGATATGGAGGGGTCAGAAATAGACCCCTGGCTTCTAATTTTTTTTTATTTATAAATAAAAAAAAAATTAGAAGCCGGGGGATCAGGGGCGAATAATATTATATTTCTTAATCTTATCCAGCCCCTCTCTCCATACTTTTTTTTAAGGGTCTATGACCCCGGGGGTAAGAGAGAGGGGCTGGGTAAGGAGCTTACTAGCCCTGGGGGGGAATGAATGGTCAGCATAGAAAGAAGATAGCATAGCATAAAGATAGAATTCTGTCTTGTAATTGTTTACTTAAGATGTAATTTTAGTTTAATTATATGGGAAGTTTTTATTTTTTTTGGTTCAGAAAATGTTATTATTTTTAACGATTTTTTTTGTTCCTCTTTTATTCGTCTTTTTAGTTTGGTTTTTTCTAGCGATAGGGGTTAGATTTTTTTTTCCTAACTTTCAAGGATTAACCCTTTTTAATAAAGTTTTTACTTGAAAAAACCTAATACGTATATGTTTTAGCGCTATTTCTGGTATGTTCAGTAGAATTCTTATTTATTATTTTTTTAATATAGATATTCTGGTTTTCTTTACGGATAATTTATGTTACATAAATAGCTATATTATCATGTTGGGATATTTGGTTCAGAATTCTTTAGTGGGATTAACTATAGGTGAGTTATTCCATAAATTAGTGTTAACACTAATTAGAGAGCATACTACTCATTTTTTAGGTATACCTCTAGGTATAGATTGACCTAGAGATAGATTACCTTTAATGGGTCCTAATAAAGAATTGACTACGAACATTAAAGTAATAGAGCCTTCAGATTCAATAGTGTCCCATATGGAAGCATCCCGGCCAAGCCAGGGCGCTAGTACTCATCCATCTGGAATCGGTGAGAAGTCTTCTGGTAATCTAACGGGTCAGCCTTCAGTTTCAGGTACAAGTGCAGGAGGTTCAGCTTCCGGTACCGGAGCAGGAGGTTCAGGTTCTGGTACTGGGTCAGAGTTTCCATCTGCTTTAGCAGATGAAATTACCCAGCATACTAAAGAATTTACGGAGGATTTTGTTAATATTAATCAACTTTCTTTAAGGAAATATGAGAGGTTGAATAATACAAGATTAAGTTTGGAGTTACCTGAGTTCGTTGAACCTTTTTGGATTGTAATAAAGCATCAAGCGGATATGGTTATTAAGTCTGTACATAACCGATTTACCTGGGTCGAAAACATGACTAGGGTGGGAATTGCTCGGAATTCCCAAGAAAAACTAGACCTAATCAATTCCGATTTAGATAATGCTTTGAATGAGTATTTATCTAAAGTAGAGGAGTTAAGTGAGGGAGATGGAGATATACAGTCTAAGCTTAAGGAAATGTATAATGCTACTAACGCCTATCGTAATAGGGCATATAAGGATTTAAACAAAGCCGAGGAATTAGTGAAATCTGATTTTCGGGAAGGTCCGCTATATAAAAGCAAAATCTTGAAAGAATTAGTGAATAAAAAGTATCCGGATGCGAAGAAATCCTTTATAACTGCAGACGATTATCTTAGAAAGAAAATCTCCGAAGTATTAAATGCAAAGAAAAAGTAATTTTCCTTTTTTTTTTATATATATTTTTTTTTATTAAGCAAATATATATTTGCTTAATTTAATTTTATATTACATATATATAATTCTCAACCTTTCGTGTATTTTTTTTTTTTTCAAAAAAAAATTCCGTAACAAAGTGATGGGGGCGTAAGCTCCCGACTAGTACAGGACTAGTCCTGTGCTAGCCCGTAATCTCAAATCTCTTCGAGATTTGAGATTTGAGATTTTGGGTTATATAAATGTAATATAATTCTCATTAGCTCAAAGGCAGAGTAGGATACTTCTAATATCCAGGTTTTAGTTCGAATCTAGAATGAGAATTTATTTATAAGAGATAAATATATATCGTAGCTTTATATCCTCTCCCTTTTTAGGTGCGGCCTCTTGGCTGATCTTAAGGGATATAGGGGAGGGCTTCGGCCCTTAATAGCAGTATTCCTTTTATATTTATTTTTCAACCTTTTTATTATTATCCTCTCATATTTCTCATATCCTATTCCTCTCTAAGCCTCCTTCTTAGATGAGGGATGAAATAGCTTGCTTATCTTGCTACTGAAAGGGATAAAGAGAGATAGAGGAAAACAATCTTATGTATAATAAAAAGTAATTAATTTTTATTTTTCTAATGTATTATATACCCACCGTTATATCAATAATTGAAGTTCTTTTAGTTATCGTTCCCGCATTACTTAGTGTAGCTTATGTAACTGTAGCTGAAAGAAAAACGATGGCCAGTATGCAAAGAAGATTAGGTCCTAATGCCGTAGGTTGATATGGACTTCTTCAAGCTTTTGCAGATGCTTTAAAATTACTTTTAAAAGAATATGTAGCACCTACACAAGCTAATATAGTTTTATTCTTTTTAGGACCTGTTATTACACTAGTTTTTGCATTATTAGGTTATGGGGTTATACCTTGGTCTGTCATATTAGGGCTATGGCATTGTGGGGTAAAACAATCAAATTCCGGGAACATCCTAATACTTATATTACTAAACTCTGTTGGAAACAACAGAAGTGGCTGAGCTAATTCCTCAGGTAAAGTAACAATATATAAGTTAATTGAAAAAGCAATGGATTATTGCGGATCTAAATCAAATTTAATTAAATTTGTAAAAGAGCAACGAGTAAACGGTTGTTGATGTATTATTCTACTATGATTAATGCATTTAAGATGTACTCTAAATAGTTTAAAAATAACTTATATAATCAAAACCCTTTCTAAACAATTTTATATAAGATTTTTATCAGATTCATCTTCGGTGGTCTCTCGTTATTCCTTATGATTTAAGCGAGGAAATAATCTAAAGGCTACGAAGTCCTTATTACCTGCTGTTCTACCTTGTTTAAAACAAACTGGTCTAGTTCTAAATATTCACTCTAAATCTCGTCCTTTTCTGTCTCATATAGGATTAATTAATTCAATAAAGCAGCGTACTTATAGTTCAGCCATCCTGAAGAAATCTTCTAAAGGATTAGATACTATTCACCCTTTATTTATTACAGGTTTCACGGATGCTGAAGAGTTTCATGGTTAGTATTCTTAAAAGCTCAACTTATCGTACAGGTTGAGAAGTTCAACTTTGTTTTCAAATCAGATTACATAAAAGAGATTTAGCTCTCTTAGAAGGTATTAAAGTAAGTTTAGGTGGAATTGGCCATATTAGCTTTGAAAAAGATTTATGTATTTTCAGAGTTAGAAATTTGGATCAATTATTTTTACTTATTAATTTTTTTGATCTATATCCTTTAATCACTCAAAAGAAAGCAGATTATATTTTATTTAAAGAAGTTGCACAAATTATGAAGGAAAAACGACATTTAACTCCTGAAGGTTTACTAGAAATAGTTAAATTAAAAGCGTCTCTAAATTTAGGTTTAACTGATACTTTAAAGTTAGCTTTCCCTTATATATCTGGTACTTCACGACCTCTAGTAGAAAATCAGCAAATAGCTCATTCTCAATGGGTAGCGGGATTTACTTCAGGAGAAGGTCATTTTCAAGTTACTTTTAGTGGAAATCGTTATAAAGGTTTAGCTTTTAAAATTAATCAACATGATCTAAACCCCCGCAGGCTTGCGGGGGTTTTCGATGAATTACTAATGAGAAGTTTAATTGAATATTGAGGATGTGGTTATTATTATCCTAGTCAAAGGAGAGGAGATTTTAAAGTTACAAAATTTTCGCATATAATAGAAATTATTATTCCTTTTTTCAAAGATAATCCTATCTTAGGTGTTAAAGCTTTAGATTTTGAAGATTGATGTCTAGTTGCCAAAAAAGTAGAAGCTGGTGTACACAAAACTCCAGAAGGTATGATTGAAATTGAGAATATAAAATCCCGAATGAATACGGGAAGAAAATATCTGGAATTTTAAGTAATATGCAGATTAGATAAGGTGTAATCAAGAAAAATATCTTAAATTGCAAGATAAATTTGATAAATTTGTACGGACCTGGTTTAGCAATTAGTGATTTTAATATAGGGATCTTATATATGTTAGCTGTATCTGGTTTAGCCACTTATGGAATACTTTTAGCTGGGTTTTTATTTCCGGCCGAGAATTTACATACTAAAAATACTCAATATTATCTATCTCATAAATCAAAGCCAAGGTTTATCATGACTAAAATATCAGAATATCCTAATATATCTAGATGTTTTATTCACACTAATCTACACAATAATAATAGTAATAAGAATAATGATGAGTATATTAAAGATCTTTTAAAAGATAGAATTGCTCCGGTTATACCTTTCGACCGAAACTTAATAAAAGACTCTTGTTTAAATTACACTGATAAGATATTGAAAGCAAAGTTCCTTAATGAATGAGGTGCCAAAGCTGGAATTTACCTTATAGAATATAAATATTATCCTAATATTTATTATATTGGGAGAACAAATCTATTCAAAAAAAGATTCTTTGAGCACTCAAAAGCAGAATCCAATAGTAAATTCCACCTTTTCATACGTCTAATAGGTATAGAGCATTTTAGTTTTCATATTCTAGAAGTTTGCCCTGTAGCAAAAATGGGAGAAAGGGAAACTTATTACTTACAAAAGTATATACCTATACTTAATTCTGTTTTCTCTTCATCAATAACTGAAGGTATAATTAAACAAACCTTATTGTTAAAACTTAAGGATCTTAGAGTTATTAATAAGACATTCGACTCTAGAGATACCCTTGTTTATGTTTACGATTTAACAGAAAAAGGAATAAATCAGCAAGTTACTATATATAACAGTAGTAATGAGGCAAGCCGATCTTTAGCTTATCCTATCTCCGGTATAGGTAGATATAAAAACACATCTATACCTTACAGAGGTAAATTGTTTTTTAATTACCCTATTACAGATTTTAACAAAGTGTTAGAAGAGTCCCAAAAACTCACACCTAAAGGTCTATTGAATCGAGTTATTAGTACTCAAGTTTGAGCGTACGATGCTGTTACTTTAGAACTATTAAAAGGTAGTCCCTTCGCTTCAAAAGTTAAAGCAGCTAAAGCTTTAGGTATTCCTAGAGCAACTCTAGACTTAGTTCTAGACAAAGGAGGAACTGCTGGATCGAAGGCTATTTATGTATATTCTAGGCCTTTAAGTGCCAAAGAAATTAAAGCTCTTATAGCTAAAGCTGAAGATTTGCAACTAGGTCTTAAAATACCCATCTATGTTTATGATGCTAATACTCTAGAATTAGTAAACAATGCACCTTTTGATTCACTTTTAGATACTGCAAAATATTTTGGTGTCAATTATCGAACAATTACTCGTCATTTAAATACTAATAAAGCTACTAAACGGGGTGGTATCTTAGTTTATTTCTTTAAGAAAAAATTGGATACGGAGTTAAGCAAACAATTACTTGCTGCAAGACCGATAATAGCAGATAGTCGTAATTATAATACGAAAGTTTGAGTTTATAAAGCATATAATTTAGAATTAATAAATAATTGCCCCTTTGATTCCATTTTCTCGGCAGCTAGCTATATAGGTATAGATAAATCAACTCTCTATCGAAATTTAGATAGCAGTAAACCAATAGTCTTAAGAAAAGTTAAGCTTACTGTCTATTTTCTAACTAAAGAAATGAGTCCTGAGTTCAAAGATAAAATTAAGAAAAGGTAACTCTGTAATTAAGTATGGACCCTTCGGCCTAGGCCCAAGGACTTAGTCCTGGGCCGAAAGGTGGATTAACTAATTTAGGTAATCTTTTATCCCTCCTTATCCCTTAGGGGATCAGGGGGATAAGGATAAGCAAGAGATAGGTAAATAGATATATATAATAGATATATATATATACATTGAGAGATAGGTAGATAGATTAATATTCTGTTTTTTATTATTTAAGTAAACAGAGTATTTAATCTAGATAAATAATTTAGTATGTAATATTGAGGCTTAATGTGATTATACTAAATTGAGCATTTTAGTAACGCACCTTATATTCCTTTGGAGGGAGTGCATAGCCCTCTCCTATCCCCTGGGGATCAGGGGATTAGAGAAATAAAAGAATTTTTTTTTTACTCTGATCCCGACCCCTTGGGGGGTATGAAGGGGCGTACACATTAAAGAAAAAAAAAGAAGCCCCTTAATTACGTAAGTAATTAATGATAAACCGAATGAATTTCAAGAATAACTTATATTAAATTAAGTTTACTTGAAGCGAAGCCTATTTATATAGGAACGTTCAACGACTAGCAGATATAAATTAGCTGCCATGAGTATTCGGGGTCTATACTACAAAAATACCAAAAAAATTTTTTTTCTGAGGTACGCCTTTACGGCATTTTATGGTTTAAGAATAATACCGTGTAAACTAAACATAAAATCTCGAAATTGAGTTTTATGTATGTCCTTTATATAGGCGAGATAAAAAGTAGATGTCATAGATTATAGCTTAGTCTGAGCCTTATCGTAAGATATGGATTTAATATTAAACGTATTAAGATAACAACACTGGAAGTGCTAATAGTAAATATGCTTTCTTAGGATCTTTAAGAAGTACTGCTCAATTAATTAGTTATGAATTAATATTAAGTTCTGCTATATTATTAGTTATTATGTTAACAGGTAGTTTAAATTTAACTGTTAATATAGAATCACAAAGAGCAGTTTGATTCATATTTCCTTTATTGCCTATATTTATAATATTCTTTATAGGATCTGTAGCAGAAACAAATAGACCTCCATTCGATTTAGCTGAGGCTACTAATATGATTTGGTCTCATTAAAGATCACAAATTGCTGGAAACTCCTTTGAGGTTAGGGCAATCAGCAGGGAAGTTAACATATAATGTTAAAACCTTCAGAGACTAGACGTGATCATTTAATATAAGTATTTATATTAGATAAGGTATAGTCCAAATTTGTATGTAAATACAAAAAGATAAAAAAAAATGAAATCATATATAAATATGAACTCTACCGTTACTACCTTAGGTGCGAACTATTTAGTTCATACAGGTTATTTTAATAATATATATAGATTAAAAGTTTGTACAATAGCTAGTTATAGATATTATTCTACTTCAAAATCAGATTCACAATCATCTGATTTACCTCCTGTTCCTATTTTAACTATTAATAATCTAGATAATAAAGATTGTATTAAATCTTCTAGAATATTATTAAAAGACAAAGGAGGTATTTATTCTTTTATTAATACAGTCAATGGTAATCAATATATCGGAAGTGCCAAAGATTTTTATTTAAGACTTAATGAACTACGCTTCGCTAGAAAAATAAGAAGTCTAATATTGTTTTACAAAAAGCATTTACTAAGTATGGCTTAGATCAATTTAAATTTTGTATATACGAATATTTCACTAATGCGTTAGCCTACGGCGACCGAAAGCAAAATTATAAGTGAGAAAGCTTTAACTGATCTAGAGACTAGTTATATTAACAGATTTAATTTTGATAATCTTTACAATTTTAAAGCTATAGCTACAAGCTCTTTAGGTTATAAACATACAGAAGAAGCAAGATTAAAGATGGTTGATTATTATAAAGATAAAAATAATCATCTTTGGTAAAACTCATACTGAAGAAGCACTAGGTTTAATTAGTAAACCAGGTGAATTAAATCCTCAACCCCCTAATGCATTAATGCATTAGGGGGTTGGTAAAAAACATAGTGAAGCCACTAAGGCGTCTATGAGTGAAAAAAAGAATAAATATCCTTTAGGTGTAGGTATTTATGATTTAGAGGACAATTTAATTTTAAAATTTAATAATAATGTAGAGCTAGCTAAATATTTAGGTATTTCTAAGGTTACAGTAGGTAAGTATTTAAATTCGGGTCTTGTATATAATAAAACTTATCGGTTTAAACCTATACAAGATTAGATATGGTTTGTCCTTACCTCCTACCTCAACAAGTTGAGGTAGGAGGTAAGGTTTTCATTTTTTTTGTTTTTTTTGGAATCAGTGTTAATTGGATTTGAATATTCATCTAGTTATAGGCGTAGATGTACTTTACCTTTAAGAATTAGAGATTACTCTTTAATTTATAGTCGTAGATATTATTCTACTACAAATTCCCTTTCACAGCATTCTTCTGGCTCTGATTCTACCCCTCACCCGATTTTAATTCTAGATTTAAAAGACAAAGATTGTATAAAATCACATGAAGGTGTATTAAAAGGTAAAGGGGGTATTTATTCTTTGGTAAACACTGTTAACGGTAAGCAATATATAGGTAGTGCTAAAGACTTTTTTATAAGAATTAATGAACATTTGAAGTATAAAAATAATTCAAATGTTGCCTTACAAAAAGCCTTCGTTAAGTATGGTTTAGATAAGTTTAAGTTATATATTTATGAGTATTTCACATATGAAAGTAAAATTATAAGCCATAAATCATTAACTGAATTAGAAACTAGTTATATATCGAAATTTGATTTCGAGATTCTATATAACTTTAGTACTATTGCCCATAATAATTTGGGTTATAAACACACTGATGAATCTAAATTAAAAATCAGTAAACCAGGAAGTTTAAACCCTATGTATGGAAAAACACATAGCGAGGATACCAGGGTTAAGATGAGTGAAAGGAAAAATAAGTATTTATTAGGAGTAGGAATATTTGATTTAGTCGCCAGAGGCGCGGGTAATTTAATCTTAAAATTTAAAAATAATGTGGAATTAGCCAAACATTTAAATATTTCTAAGGTTACAGTAGGTAAATATTTAAATTCTAAGCTTATATACAAAAATTCTTATTATTTTAAGCCTGTAATTGAATAAACAAGTATAATAGCCGTAATCCAAGAAAAATCCATAACATAACATGGAATCAGAATTAGTTAGTGGATTTATGACAGAACACGCTGCAGTTGTATTCGTATTCTTTTTCTTAGCCGAATATGCTAGTATAGTTTTAATGTGTATTTTAACAAGTATACTATTCTTAGGTGGTTATTTAGTTTTAGATATTGTTTATCTATTAAGTTATTTAGACTTTATTATATGGGAATTGTTTATAATAGATTGAATATTAGTTTTAGATTACTTTGTTCAGGATGTAATGAATAGTCCTGCTTTAGAAGGGTCTATATATGGTTTAAGTTTAGGGGTAAAAAGTTCTATGTTTATTTTTACTTTTATATGAGTAAGAGCTTCATTCCCTAGAATACGTTTTGACCAATTAATGTCTTTCTGTTGAACAGTATTATTACCCATAGTGTTTGCTTTTATCGTCTTAGTGCCTTGTATTTTATATAGTTTTGATATATTCCCTATTAATATAAGCTTGTTCTAATAAACACTTCGCTTAGTTTAGGTGTTTATAGAAAATTAGCTGTGCTGTGCTGTGCTGGCTTTATAAATTCATCCCCCCAGGGTAGTTAGGAAGGAGGCGCACCCTAGATATTTGGGTAAATAAAATATCAGGGTAAGGGTGTTAAAGTGGAGGGTATGGACGGGTTTAACGAGGGTGCCGTCTGTCTGACCCCTGAGGAAATATGCATAAAGATAGAATTCTGTCTTGTAATTGTTTATTTAAGATGTAATTTTAGTTTAATTATATGGGAAGTTTTTATTTTTTTGAGATAATAATATGTTATTATCTTCTTTATTATTAATACCTATTTTAGGGATATTCTTAATATCTAGTGATATGTCTTATGAAGCAGCCTCCGGTGAGCACGTACCATCAAAAATAAAGTCTTATAAAATAACAGCTTTCGTAACATCTCTTGTTAATTTAGCAGTATCTTTAGTAATATTTATATTATTTGATTTTAGTTCTAATCAATTTCAATTTGTACAAGAACATTATAATATAAATTTTTTTGATATCTATTTAGGAGTAGACGGAATTTCTATCTATTTTGTATTATTAACTACTATAATAATGCCTATAGCTATATTATCTAATTGAAATTCTATAACTGAAAATGTGAAATCTTATTTAATAATAATGTTATTATTAGAGACATTATTAATAGCTGTGTTTTTAGTACTGGATATTTTATTATTCTATATATTTTTTGAAAGTATATTACCTCCTGTGTGAATATTTGGGAAATATTCACGGCGGGATAAACTGTCAAACTCCGGGGAACCCCTAAAGCTTAAGGTACCAAGCTATATTTTAAAAAATATATGTGGATGAACTAATCACTCATGGAAGGTAACAAGCCTTAAGATGCGTGAAAATAAAATGGGCAATCGCGGATCTAAGTCAGGAATATCTCAGGGTATTGCTGTAAAAGAGCAACGAGTAAACGATAGTTACATTGGAACCTTGTTAAATTCACCAATGTTAAGATATACTCTAAAGGGTTTTAAAAAAAACTATCAAGTCAGAAACCCATCTAATTATTTAAATAGTCTAAGACAATATTCTACTGTTATTTCTAAAGTAGCTAATTCTCAAATAGGTGGCTACTCACTAAAACCTTACTTTGTTACAGGTTTTACTGATGCAGAAGGTAGTTTTATTGTTAGAATTCGTCAAAACCCTAAAGCCAAAGCTGGTTGAAGTGTAGAAACTAAATTTTCATTTTGTATTCATAAAAAAGACAGAATGGTTTTAGATCTAATTCAAGCTTTTTTTGGTGGAGTAGGTAGCATTACTTATGCAAGTAAAGACACTCTTCATTATCGAATAGCCTCTCTTCATGATTTAATTAATGTCGTATTGCCACATTTTGACAAATATCCCTTAAATTCTCAAAAGAGAGCCGATTATTTTTTATTCAAGGAAATTGTATTGTTGATCAAAAATAAGGAACATTTAACTATTGAGGGTATTCAAAAAATTGTCAATCTTAGAGCTTCAATAAATTTAGGAGGTTCAGAGAGTTTAAAAGAAGCTTTTCCTAATACTGTCCCGGTTGAAAGATCTGTCATTGAGGAGATAGCCATAGAGGATCCCTATTGATTCGCTGGGTTTGCTAGTGGTGAAGCTTGTTTTACGGTGAACATTTATAAATCTAAAACTAAGTTAGGAGAAGCCGTTCAATTAAAATTTGATTTAGCTCAACACTCTCGAGATTCTAAATTACTTACAAGTTTACAAAACTTACTAGGCTACGGTTCAGTTAATAAACATTCTCAAAATGCCGTTATGTTTAGTGCAACGAAATTTTCAGATTTTAAGGAATGTCTTATCCCTTTTTTCCCTCCCCTAAGGCATTAAAGCTTTAATGCCTTAGGGGAGGGGATAAATATCAAATTCTAGGTGTAAAATATGAGGATTACCTAGATTTTAAAAAAGTTGCCCAATTGATAGAAAAGAAGGCTCACTTAACAATTGAAGGGTTAGAGGATATTCGTAGAATTAAAGTTAAAATGAACAGAGGTCGGGCTCAGGTCGAAGAGGGTTACTTTACGAATTAGACGCACTTTACTTATATGATAAATCTGATCGCCTTGTTATTTTTATTAATAGGTTTATTCGGGTCAAGTAATAAAGTAAGAGCTAGTTTTTATCTTTTCTTATATACATTATTCGGATCTCTATTCTTATTATTATCAATTTTAACTATGTCTTCTATAATGGGTACTACAGATTTTGATGCTTTATTTAAAACTAATTTTGATTATACTACACAAGTATTTTTATTTATCGGTATATTTATAGCTTTTGCTGTTAAAACGCCAACTATTTTTTTAAATAATTGATTATTAAAAGCTCACGTTGAATCACCTTTAGGTGGAAGTATAGTATTAGCAGGTAGAACTATGCCTGCTCTAAATTTAGCTGTTTGCTGGAAACACCCTAATGGGTCAATCAGCAGGAAACTGTCCGCTAACTATAGCAAATTTTTTAGTACATTAAGAGATGATGGCACTTTAAAATTAGAAAATATCGAAGCAATTACAAATTGTGAATCGAATAAACTAGACAGGATCTCCAGAGGCCAGACGCTAAATGCAACTAATTTCTCTTCTTATTTAACCGGTCTAATCGAAGGTGACGGATGTATATATGTACCAAAAACTGGTGCAGCGACTATTACTATTGCATTTAATAGTAAAGATTTACCGTTACCGTTATTAATACAAAAAGAAATAGGTCACGGTAATATTTATAAAGTTAAAGGTAAGAATGCTTATACCTATGTTGTTAGTAATTTAGATGGTTTAACTATAATAGCTAATAATATTAATGGTCATATGAGAACGCATAAAATAAGTAGTTTACATAAATTAATAGATTGAATTAATTTAAAGTACAACGCTCATAAAAAAACTAATGTTCAACTTATACCAGAAAAATTTAGGTTAGACAACTCTTGTTTATCTAGTAATGCTTGATTAGCCGGATTTCTTGAATCGGACGGGTGTTTTTATGTTAGAGTTAGTAAAAATAATATTTGTGCTACATATAAAATAGCATGTTTATTTGAATTAGCTCAAAAAACTACTAAAGATAAAGTTATGTTAGATATTATGACAAAAATAAAAGAATTTTTGTCTACTAATTTAAAATTCAGAACAAAATCTAGTCAATATTGAGTTAGAACTTCCAGTTACCCATCTAATAAAATATTAACAACTTATTTAAGTAAATATCCCTTATTGAGCAGTAAATATTTAGATTTTATCTCTTGACAAAAAGTATTAAATATAATGATAAAAAAAGAACAAGTTAAAAAGTTAGAAGAGATTAATGACCTTAAGAATAATATGAATAATAAAAGATCTTATTTTAATTGAGATCATTTAAAAAATTTTTATACTTAATAAGTTGCAAATATATGGTCCCACCCATTATGTAAATAATGGAGTACTTACTTAATTATACTTAAATATCTCAAAATTTATTCTGTTTAGGCTAGATCTTCTAATGCTGCATTAACAAAAATCGTATATTTTTAGTCGTGAGCTCAGACTATATAAATTAATTTATTTATAATTAAAGATTAATCATGCCTTGAGAAAAGGAGTAAGTCAAGAAAAAAAAAATTGATAGTTTTAAAACTAAGTTTATATGGAATATTTAGATTAATATTACCTATATTACCTAAAGCTTCTTTAGATTATACATTTATTGTTTTTGTTATAGGTGTAATTACAATAATATATGCTAGTTTTAGTACATTAAGAACTACAGACGTTAAAGAATTAATAGCTTATAGTTCTGTATCTCACGCTGCTGTATATTTAATAGGAGTATTTAGTAATGTGGTGCAAGGTATAGAAGGAGGTATAGTATTGGGGTTAGCACACGGTTTTGTGAGTTCAGGATTATTTATTTGTGCTGGTGGAGTACTTTATGATCGTAGTGGAACTAGACTAATCCATTATTACAAAGGTGTAACTCAAATGATGCCTTTATTCTCCCTATTATTCTTTATACTTTGTTTAGGTAACTGTGGAGCACCACTAACATTAAATTTTGTAGGGGAATTTATGTCGCTTTATGGTACTTTCGAAAGATTACCCGCTTTAGGTGTATTTGCTAGTCTTTCTATTGTGTTCTCTGCCGCCTATACTATTTATATGTTTAATAGAATATCTTTTGGGGGTTCATTTACTAAATTCTTTGAAGAAAATATAAGTGATGTAACAAAAAGAGAATTCTTTTTATTATTTACTTTAGTAGGATTTACTGTAATACTTGGAATATATCCTTCTGTAATTTTAGATGGATTACATTACTCAGCTACAAATTTAATATTTAGATGTATTTAATATCATGTAAAATTCTTTATTTTTGCAGGCTACCGGCACCTTAGTCCAAGGACTAAGAAGGGCAGCTCCGCATTTTTTAATTATTCTCATACCCAAAGGGGTCGGGAGTGCTAACGCCCTCACATAAAAAAAATCTTTGATTTTTTAAGGCCGTGTTCCATTAAAAATTAGTCAGTGACTAATTTTTTTTTTAATAAGCCCCTTTCTAATTTTTTTTTAATAAAAAAAAATAAAAAAAAAACAGGACTAGGACAGGCCAGTCCGTACTTTTTTTTATAAAAAAGAGTGTCGAGGCCGAAGGGGGGAACTAAATAATAAAAAAAAATTAACCTTATCCCTACCCCATACCCAGGGGTCAGGGGGCGCTCTGCTGACTCCAGTTATTTTTTTTTATTATAAATAATAATAAAAAAAAAATAACCCAGCCCTCTCTCCCTACTTTTTTTTTAAGGGTCTACTTCTGACCCCGAACCCTAATGCATTCTGGCCAGAATGCATTAGGGTTCGGGGTATGAGAGAGGGGCTGGGATAAGCAAGCGTCCCCTTATTCCCCGAAGGGGTCGGGGAATAAGAGGAGGTCCCTAGGGGGATGCATGCCCTCCCTGTCGGGAGGGCATGCATCCCCCTTTTCAAAGGGGGGGTCGGGGAGCCGGGGTTATTTTTTATAATAATTCAAAAAATAAGAAGCCGGGCTAATAAATGGAGAATATATGGCAACAAATATACCTGAAACTAAAAGAAAAATGAAGAAATAGTCTGAACCATTTTGTGAAAAATGGATAGGATATAAGGCAGTAGTTATCGATCGTGGGTGCTTGCCATTTTTTTTATTCGGTCCCCTAAAGCTTTAATGCCTTAGGGGACCGAATAAAAAAAAATTAGAAGGCGCACCCCAGCTGGCGCGGGGCCTATCCCCTTCGGGGATAGGGCTATATTATAGAAAAAAGAAGATTTTCTGTGATACCGGAAGCTTAATGATTATGCATCATTAGGCCCACTACATATTTATTGAGGGTTTATTTGAACCTAAATTTTACTATAGAGTAAATGATTCTGATTGTCCTACGATAAGGAAATAAATGAGATGTCAAAAAAAAAGATAGAAATGATACAAGTTGCGAAAATAATAGGTACAGGTTTAGCTACTACAGGTTTAATAGGAGCTGGAGTAGGGATAGGTGTAGTGTTCGGAGCATTAATATTAGGTGTAGCGAGAAATCCTTCTTTAAGAGGTCAATTATTCTCTTATGCTATTTTAGGTTTTGCATTTTCTGAAGCTACTGGATTATAAAACGAATAGTTCAGAATAAACAGGGTGAATTGCAAAAAGTACTTTATTAGTTTAAAGTTAATTTGCAGCGAAATTTAATTTAATGCAGATATATTTAAAATTATCTTAAAATTAAAAACGTTCAACGACTAACAGATGAGTAGCATAACAATAATTCTGTCTAGAGTGCCCTACTTTTTATTAAAAATTATAATAAATTGCAAGACATAGTCTGATCAAGATAGTAATATCTTGTATAAGGTTTTACCTTATAGTATCATAAGTTGTATATATTAAATTTACAAATTTTCTTTACAGTATATTATCTGCTTTAAAGTTATATAGTTCGATAATAAGTCATATACTTAAAGCTATTTTTAATATATTTTTTCCCTATTTGTCTAATAGACAAAATATAGTTTTTTCAAAGTACGCCTCAGCCTTTAATTCTAATAATCATAACGATAACAATTCTATAAGTTTGGATGAGCAAAGTAATGATTCAGAGTTAAATAAAAAACCTTTTAACAAATTTGAAAGATTTTATAATGATCCTGCTAATCAAAGAAGTAAGATACGAGAGGAAATAATGGTAAAATTGGTGTTTATGCTTGACCCTTCGCCTAGCCCAGGGAAGGGAAACCAGGCCTGTTATTTTTTTTTATTATAAATAATAAAAAAAAAATAACAGGACTAGGACAGGCTAGTCCTGGGCTAGGCGAAGGGGGGGTAGGGAGAAATCTCAAAAAGAAAAAGGAATAAATACACCTTATAGAAAAAGGTATTTAATTTCTTTTAAACAAACCCCTAAGGCATTAAAGCCTTAATGCCTTAGGGGTTTAGAGATTAATCTTATGTTATTAACATATTGTATTCGCTTTAATGATGGCATTCTTGCTATTATATGTAGCCTAATCCGAGGTTTATTTCCCTTTTTTTTTTTATGAGGCAAGCTAGTTTCTACGAGGCGATTTTTTTATCCCTAACCTAGGGGGGCGCATGACCCTAAACCTCTGATCCCCTTCCTCTTTCTACTTAGCAGCAGATCCAAGACTATCAAGGGTCGCCTGATCCCTAGGGGGATATGGAGGCGACTACGCTTTGCTAGTCTTGGATCTTTTTTTTTTTTTTTTTTTTTTTTTTCTAGGCCTCCGGCCTTGTTCCATTATTTTTTCAAAAGAAAAAATTAGTAGACGCCTGGAACTAATTTTTTAGAAAAAAAAATTAGAAGGGCCGCATATTAATGCGTTAGGGGGTTCAGAGAGAGAGAGGAATCCTCACTCCATATCTCCTAGGATCCTAGAGAGTGACGCTTTAATGCATACACCCCCTAATGCATTAATGCATTAGGGGGGGTGAGGGGGGGACGTTCCTCGGGGTATGGTAATAAGAGTAAATTTTATAACTATAGATACTCAATAGTTATAAGGTAGAGTTGGATATTTCTAATTTACCTAAACCCCCGCAGGCTTTAATGCCTTAGGGGTGCGATTTTATTTTGAATGCTTCAAACTAAAATGAGTAGTGAGAGGGCACCAGGTATCCGTGGTTGGTTGAAGAGCCCTAATCCCTAATCTCTTAGGGTTAGGCTAACAACCGGGATAGGGATAAGGGTCGCTGGCTGATCCCTCTTATCCCTTTGCAAAAATAATCGGTGTGTAGCCGATTTTTTAAGCTGCGCAGTTTGCTGATCCCTGACCCTTGTGGGCTAGCCTCCCGCTCGGGGGATAGGGTAGCTTGCGCATATCAGGCGCAAGCTCTTAACTAAAAATTTTGTTTCGTTTTGTAATGAACGCTAATGTTTAATGAATATTCTATATTAGGATATTGAAAATAAATCAATCTTTTGGGTAGTATCCCATGACCCTTGGGGGGTGTAGCCTCCCGCTTGGGGGATAGGGTAGCTTGCGCATACCAGGCGCAAGCTTTCAACTAAAAATTTTGTTTCGTTTTGTAATGAACGCTAATGTTTAATGAATATTCTATATTAGGATATTGAAAATAAATCAATCTTTTGGGTAGTATCCCATGACCCGGGGCGCTTCGGCTGATCCTGGGGGTTTGGAGGGTAGGACTTATTTTTTTTTTTGAATTATTATTATAAATAATTCAAAAAATAAGAAGCTCCCTCTTATGTTTCTTCTACCCTTTCTTCCTATTATCTAATATCCTTTCCCCTTACAAGCCCTTCATCCCTTATTCCAGATGGGGGTTATGGGGGAGGCCGTTCCTATCCACCAGCGTCCCTGTCCAAATCCCTTTTTAGGGGGGGGTAAGGGATAGGGATTGGGCACGCTAACCGGAGAGTATAACATTATTAATAATAAATTAATATAGATATAATGCCTCAATTAACACCTTTTTATTTTGTAAATGAAGTAATTTTTGCTTTTGCAATAATTTTAATTACAATATATATGTTATCTAAATATATATTACCTAGATTCGTGCGTTTATTCTTAGCTCGTACTTCTATCTCAAAACTTTTTAACTAAATAGGTTAAAAACTTATTCCTGGGGGAGGCTAGCCGGTATCCCGGCTTCTTATTTTTTGAATTATTAGAATAATTCAAAAAATAAGACCCCTTAGGGTATGCAAGCTTGGGCCTTCGGTCTAGAAGGGCTAGGACCAGGGTCGCACTAGCCCCTCTCTCGACTTTTTTTTACCCATACCTCCGGGGTCAGACCTAGCACAGAACTAGTCCTGTACTAGTTCTTATCCCCTTTGGGGATTGCTT
This sequence comes from Nigrospora osmanthi, assembly GCA_029489945.1. Classification (NCBI taxonomy): domain Eukaryota; kingdom Fungi; phylum Ascomycota; class Sordariomycetes; order Amphisphaeriales; family Apiosporaceae; genus Nigrospora; species Nigrospora osmanthi. The sequence continues at coordinate 126,773 of CP120498.1, forward strand.
TAGGTAAAAAAAAGTATAAAAAGAGAGAGAGGGGCGGGCTGGGGGGGTACTACGCTTCGCGTAGTCGAAGGATGGAAAATAAAAAAAAAAATACTGTTGTTTGTCAAGAAATATATTTCAATAAAACATAAGTTACTATTGAATATAATTATAATAATTTAAAATGGAAAAATTTAATTTAAATAGAGAAATAATTAGTCCTTTAAGTCAGTTTGAAATTAGAGATTTATTAAGTTTAGATGCGCCTATATTAGGTAACTTACATATATCAATAACAAACATAGGATTATTCTTAATGTTAGGAGGTTTATTTATATTAGCTCTTAATCTTTTAAGTACAAATTACAACAGATTAGTTGGTAATAGATGATCAATAAGCCAAGAATCTTTATACGCAACTATTCATAGTATAGTAACAAATCAAATAAATTCAACAAGCGGACAAATGTTCTTCCCATTTATATACGCTTTATTTATATTTATTTTAATAAATAACTTGATTGGAATGGTTAACAGGAGCCTTTGCATTTTATCATTATTTATCTCAAACATACTTGAAGCATTAAGATTACAGAATAATCTAATTTTTCAAATACAATCATATTCTTCTTTTAACTCTGACTCACAGTCATCCATACAAATAGACATATCTAAGGATAGTCCTAGATATAGTTTTAACAATAAAAATACCTTCTACCTTAATCCTGATTATCTTACAGGATTTGTAGATGGAGGCGCAGCCGGTGGTTTCTCTCTTTCAATATATAAACAAGGTAAAAACTTAACTGGTTGACAAGTTAAGCCTATCTTTAGTATATCTTTACATAATAAGGATATTAAATTATTAGAAGCTATACAAAGAACTTTTAAAACAGGAAAGATCTATAAACATGGAGTTGATTCTATGCAATATCGTGTAAGTTCTTTAAAGAATTTACAAATAATCACAGATCATTTTGACAGTTATCCTTTAATAACTCAAAAGAGTGCAGATTATCTTTTATTTAAACAAGCTATAGCTATCATAAAGAATAAAGAGCATTTATCTAGAGAAGGTTTATTGAAGTTAGTAGGAATTAAAGCTACATTAAACTGAGGTCTATCTGACAAGTTTAAAGAGAGTTTCCCTCTTGCAAAACCAGTAGTAAGACCTTCAGTAATATATAATCCTCTAAATGTTAGGATTAAGAATTTAAACTGAATTAGAGGATTTCTAGAAGCTGAAGGATGTTTCCAAGTTATAATTCAAAATAATAAAAACGTTAGTTTAAAATTTTCATTAACTCAACATATTAAAGATGAGGAATTGTTAAAGGATATCGTTACTTATCTAAACTATGGTAGATATTACAAAACACCAACACGTGATGAAGGTCAATACTTAGTAACAGTCTTTTCAGATATAAATGATAAGCTAATACCTTTCTTAAATGAGTATCCCTTATTAGGAGTTAAAAAAGAGGATTATTTAGATTTTGTACAAATAGCCGAATTAATAAAATCTAAAGCTCATTTAACGGACGAAGGATTAGAAAGAATAAAACTAATTAAAAGTAATATAAATAGAAAGAGAATAACAATAAAAGAAGAATAAATGTTTAGATAATAGTAATATCATAAATAATAATAAAATACAATAAATTTCACTATATGCTGAAAACTTCTAATGCCTTTAGGTGCCGATTCTCGGAAAAAATCTTAAAGGATGAAACAATGAACAATCAGCAGGAAACCAAAATAACCATCCCCCACCTCCTCAATTAATTGAGGAGGTGGGGGAAATGTTATGAGTAAGATCCTTAGAGACTACACGTGAAAAATCACTTAACACTGTTTTACTATAACAACTGAGTGATTAAGATATAGTCCACCATGGTAAGTCTATAAGATTTGCTGTGCTGTCCATACAGTTTTGCTTCAACAAGTCATTTTGTATTAACATTCTCTTTAAGTTTTACTATAGTTTTAGGTGCAACAATATTAGGATTCCAAAAACATGGTTGAGCATTCTTTTCTCTTTTAGTCCCCGCAGGTTGTCCTTTAGCTTTACTACCTTTATTAGTATTAATAGAATTCATGAAAATAGCTTAGGCTACTATAATTGTGAACAAGAGCCAAACTCCGGGGACACCCTAAAGCTCTAGTAACCAAGGTTTTGTTGTAAAGATGGAACTGGCCTAGCTAATAACTAGCTCTATTTACTTTAATTTTTCTAGGCCTCCGGCCTTGTTCAGTCGTTAGACGTCCGGAACTTCTTTTTTTATAAATTTAATTACAATTTTCCCCAAGGGGGTATGAGGATCAGGGCGCGACCCCAAAGCTTCGCCCCTGACTGAAAGGGTAAAAACCATAAAAGAAGCCGAAATTTAGAGGAAGAGTCTTTTAAGGGAATGTCTTTTGTGCCTTTGGCACAAAAAATTCTTTTTTTAGAGGTATGGTAATATCCACTAGAGATAATCGTAAGAGCAATGGGTAATCGCGGATCTAAATCGAATATTCTATCCTATGTAAAGCTAGTATCCCACCACCCTTAGGGGCGGATACTCCTCCCCTCCTCACAGGTTTTAATGCATTAGGGGTGTGATCTAGGATAGAGTATTTGTAAAAGAGCAACGAGTAGACGGTTCTTCGGTATTGTCTTCAATACTGTAAGGTGTACTCTAGTCGCCATGAAAGTGGTTTTGAGCAGAATCAAGTAACTCAAATTAAAGTTTCTGCATAGTCTTGGCCATTCTAGATCAAATCTGACCGTATGTATTTATTACAGTTAAATATTTTACGAATTTTAAGTAGCCTACTAATTTCAAGTTTAACTTCTTTTTATTTAACACTGATACCTTACTATTACTCTATGACTGTGGCAACTAAGGATCAGACTAATCCCTCGGAGAGGGATACGGGTTTATTTTTAAGTCGGACTTATAGCCCATTTATTTCTGCCTTTAATGCTAAAAGAACTATGTTTACCTCTGCTAAACCAGAGCCTGCTAGAGTTTATTTTAATCCTGATAAGGAAAAAGAATTAATCATTAATGAAAATAATGGACGAACAGGTGTTTATCGTTGAGTGCACATAGAATCAGGTAAAAGTTATATTGGTTCATCAGCAAAGTTGAATATTAGATTTAGACAATATTTTAATTATAATCATATATCATACCCTAAACGGAATTTGATTATCTATAAAGCGTTGTTAAAACATGGTTATTCGGGATTTAGATTAGAAATTTTAGAATATTGCTCTTCTGAAGTATTACAAGTTAAATTCCTAGATTATGTAGATCGTATAAAACCTAGCTATAATATTTCTGCGATACCAAAAGTCACCAGGCCACAGGGGTTTGGTGGCTGCGCGACTGGAGTTAAAATTCATAGGAATTGTTTTCATACCGGAAATCCCCATCGTATTATACCTATAGTGAGCTATACTGATGTATTGGCAGAAAAAAAGACGATTTTGCAAGAGAATAATGCTAAATCAGGGGTTTATAGATGAATAAATAAAGAGACAGGAGAATCTTATGTGGGTTCAGCTGGTAATTTATCTAAAAGATTTCGTGTCTATTTTTCTGAGTCAGGTATAAAAAAAATTTTAATGATATCAACCAGTCGTATTTTAAGAGCTTTACTAAAATATGGTTATTCAAATTTTTGTTTAGAAATTCTTGAGTATTGTGATTTTGATAAGTGTTTAGAAAGAGAGCAATATTATTTAGATTCTATAAATCCAGAATATAATATTTTAAAAAAAGCAGGTTCATCTTTAGGTTATAAACATACGGAAGAAACTATACTTAAAATGGGGTTAGCTCTTAAAGGAGAAAAACATCCTATGTTTGGTAAGCTTCATAGTGAAGAAAGTATAGCTCAGATGTCTAGGGTTAAATTGGGAAAAAACCTTTCTGAAGAAACTCGAAGAAAATTATCTGAAGCATTTAAAGGAGAAAAAAATCCTATGTATGGTAAAAAGCATTCGGAAGAAATTATAAAAAAAATGTCTGCTAGCCTGAAAGGCAGAGAAAAACCAGAATTATCTGGTAAAGCTCCTGTCAAAATAGAAGTAATTGATGTTAAAAATAATAAAACAACTATATATGATTCTATTTCTGCAGCTGCATTAGCTTTAAATATTGGACAACCCACGATTTCTAAATATTTAGCCCGTAAGGATCATAAGTTTTATAAAAATCAATTTTCATTTAAAAAAGTTTATTAAGGGGTGCTTCTGATCCCCTTTATCACGCAGTGATAAAGGGGCGCTTCTAATGCATTAGAAGGATAATATAGATAATTTTTATATTTGTTCGTTGAAATTTATTATTTACAATTTTACTTTGATATGTTTAGTCCTGATTATAATATATTAAAAGTAGCAGGATCTCCTTTAGGTTATAGACATAGCGAAGCGGCAAAAAAACTAATAAGTATAGCATCTAAAGATAGAAAGGTATCAGAATCTGCCCGTGATCTTAAAAGAGAAGCTTTATTGGGTAAAGTTTTAGATAAGGAGCATATAGAAAAAATGCGCCTAGGTAATATCTTAAGAAAACCTGTCCTAGTTACTAATAAGGTAACAGGGGATAGTATGGAATTTTCTTCTATGACAGAAGCTGGAAAATTTTTAGGTTTGTCTAGAGTTTCCGTCAGTAAATATTTAGTGAATAATCTTTCTTATAAGGAATATATAATATCTGAGCGAAGTGACCTTTCTTTAATAGATAAGGAAATAACCAAGGTTTCTTCTCCTTCTAACGATACTAAAATATCGCAACAGCCTGTCTTATTAACTAATAAGGAAACAGGAGATATAAAAGAATTTACTTCTATGACAGATGCTGCTAAATATTTGGATACATCTAGGGCGCGTTTATGATATTTCTTAAGTAAAACGGTTAAAACCGGGGGGGGGCTCCGCCCTCGAAACCTTAAAAGGATATACTATTTCCTCCCCCCCGCATTAATGCCTTAGGGGGGCAGATAGTAGATTCTCAAAATAAAGTTAACAGAAAAACCCAAAGTATAGAGGTTACGGATATTACTACAAACGAAGTAACTTTATACCCTTCGTTTACTTTAGCCGGCCAAGCTTTAGGTGTACCTTCGTCTAGTCTATCAGGGTATTTTGCCAAGAAACGTACTAATCTTTTTAAAAATAAATATAAATTAAACTTAGTTTAAGAATATTTGTCCTAAATTGCGTATCCATACACGAAGTGCTGCTTAGAGGATTATAAAAAAAAATTCAGATTTTCATTGGCCAAGAGTGCAGTCGTTCTTACTTAGCAAGAAATATTTCTTTAGGTTTAAGATTAGCAGCTAACATAAAAAGATGAGATTAGGTATCTCAATCTAATTGTGTTTAAGAACCAAATTACGGGGATTCCTTAAAGCTTCTGGTACCAAGCTATAACTAAAAGGTTACAAGTGGATGAACTAATCACTCATGTACGGTAATAACTCAGAAGATTCTAGTAATAGAAATAGGTAATCGCGGATCTAAATCAGATAATAATCTGTAAAAGAGCAACGAGTAGACGGTTCTTCCATTAGATTAAACTCATGGTAAGGTGTACTCTAGTCGCCGGGAAAGCCGGTTCTTAGGAGAAACTAAGTAATCTAAGATTAAAGGTATCACAATAGCCTATCCTCATTTTAGAATATTTTGGCGATTTACGTAACGTAAAGTTTATGCTGTAACACTTTAAAGAAAGGATAAAGTATATAAACACCTTTAATAGGGGGACAAAGTTTATATATACCTTTAAAAGAAAGGATAAAGTTGTGAACGACTTACATTATCTTTTGTTAAAAATTCTACTAAGAGATCTGACAGATCTTATAGTTTTCACTTACCAGGTAGTTTATTTTTTAAACCTAAAAATTCTACTTTCTCTATTAAGTGTTTCAGACCTATTAGCGTAAGGATGTTTTCAACTTCTAAAAGTGATAGCTCCTCCTCCTTTGGTTTAGCTATTTTCTCTGATGCTGACAAAGACAAACTAGATATCCTTAAGTTCATTAAAGGTAAATCCGGGATTTATATGTGAACTAATAAATTGAATGGTAAAAAGTATGTCGGTAGTTCTGTGGAGAGGTTTCATCTATTATTAGTAGAAAAATAAGAAATATGATTAGTAGAAAAATAAGAAATATGATTAGTATAATAATAACAAAAATAGTATAAGTTTGTATACAACTGAGGATAAAAATTGTGTTGACGAAAACAATGAAAATCCAACCCATATCCCTTTTCAATTAAAAGGTATTCTTTCAAGAGTAATGTAATTCAATGTAGAAGTTACTCACATCTAGCCAAAGATGTACCAAAGGAGAATGAGAGTATCGATTGCAGTAACAGCAGCAGCATTATTCCTATTGTAATTTATCCTGACGCTTTTTTTAATAAATCTATCATACTAAAGGATAATAAAAATAAAGTAGGTATTTATCGTTGAGTTAATAAGGAAAATGGTAATACCTATATCGGTAGTAGTGTAAATCTAGGTCGAAGACTTAGAGTTTACTATGATTTTTCTTTTCTTTCTGTTAGAGTACGAAAAAGTAAAAGCCGAATATATAGTGCTATCTTAAAGTATGGTTACTCAAATTTTAAACTAGAAATCTTAGAATATTGTACAAAAGAGAAGGCTGTGAATAGAGAACAATATTATATTGATTTATTTAAACCAGAATATAATCTTAATTCTACCGCAGGTTCAAGACTTGGAAGTATTCATTCTGAAGAAACTAAGCGAAATATGAGTAAAACTCATCAAGGTCGTAAATTGAGGGAAGAAACTAAAAATTTACTTAGTTTAGCTAGTAAAGGTATTAATAACCCTAACTTTGGTAAAAAGCACAGTGCAGAAACTAAAGCCTTAATTAGTTTAGCTAGATTAGGTAAATCTATTCTTTCAGAATCAATTAAAGATAAAATGAGTGTAGATAGCGGAACAGCCGTAAAAGTTTTAGATTTAAAAACTAATGAAATTTCAGTGTATACTTCTATAACTAGAGCTGCAGAAGGTATGGGTGTTACACAACCGTCACTTTCAAAACGCCTTAAAGAAGCACAAGGTTCTATAACAGTGAAAAAACGTTTCCAAGTTGAAAAGGTAAACGAAAAATCTTAAAAGTGGATTTAAGACGTAGACTTTTGGAATATTACAATGTAAATAGAATGCTAAACGAAAAAAGTATGCCTATTAACGTTGCATTATTAAAGTACGGTTATACTAATTTTAGTTTGACTATCCAAACCCCCGCAAGCCTGCGGGGGTTTAGAAATTTGTGATAAAGATAGTCTTATATCTAGAGAAAAACACTTTTTTGAAGTATACTCTCCTGAGTATAATATATTAAAAACACCTGGAAGCCCTGATAGAGGATCGGGATGAACACATTCTGAAGCTACAATAGAGAGTATGCGTATTGCTGCTTCTAAGACATTCAAATCTCCGGAATTTTTAACTAAATTATCTAAAGGTCAATCTACTGGTATCGAAGTAGAAGTAACTGATTTGGAAACAAATAATACTACTACTTATCATGCGATTAGAGCTGCAGCTCGGGCTTTAGATATAGATAAAAGATATATTGAACATTACATTTACTTAAAACAAGATAAACCTGTTTTAGGTAGATATATTTTTAAATTAAACTCAGATAACCAAAGTAGAAATTTAATTTCCGAAAAGGGAGGGCTTCGCCCCCAAAAAACTTCTATGAAAGTGGAGGTTACTAACGTTGATACTAAGGAGGTTACAATATACTCTTCTATTACCGCAGCTGCTAAAGCATTAGGTTGACGATAACCTAGTATATCTTTATACTTAAAAGAAAATAGAACTAAACCTTTTAACCCTTCGGCCTAGCACAGGACTAGCCTGTCCTAGTCCTGGGCGAAAGGAGGAAAATATTTCTTCAAATTAGTAGACTAGAATAGAGTAGTCGCTGAGGATGAATTTGTTGAACGATTATCAGGTCACATGTTATTAAATATTTTAGCAGGTTTTACTTACAATATAATGACAAGTGGGATAGTATTCTTCTTTTTAGGATTAATCCCTTTGTCATTTATTATAGCTTTCTCAGGTTTGGAATTGGGAATAGCTTTTATACAAGCTCAGGTTTTTGTGGTTTTGTCTTCGGGTTATATAAAGGATGGTCTAGATCTTCATTAAGTTTTATGTCTAGTTTTTCTATGATTATGAATAAAAAAATTCTAAACGCTAAAAATAAATTTAAAGATTTAAGTATCATCTTTACAGACGACTTTCTGCCGCCAAAACCGCATAAATTTACAGCAAAACCCTTAGAAAGCGGATTTAATTTTGATATTTTTAGTTTAAACAATATATTATCCTATTATGATATAATTATTTTAATGGTTTCAAACTATTTAAAAATAGATCTTCAATGAGTAACTATTTTAGTTAATAATTTAACTTTAGTAGGTCCTATACTTTTGATAAAAGGGCCCGCTTTAGGAAAATTTCTATTAATATTGTTGCGTTTTATTCGAATAAAAATCTTGAATTATATAAATAGTGAGCTTGCGCCTTGAAATAAAATAAAATCTATGCTTATTCGTTTATTAAAACCTAAATTTACTTTGTTAATAATAGATTGTATAAATTATGGTATTTATATAGGAATAAAAAATTTTATTGCTAATACATATAAAGATATTATCTTATTTAATAACATAAATATAAATGATTTAAATATTTTTTTATTTTGTTGGGGTACAATTTTTATGCTATCTGGTATAGATTGTTTGGTACTTTTAGGTCACATTCTTTTGAATTTTTCTACTGTTATATCTTTATGAGCTTTAACTTTCTACTTTATGAGTAATAAAGAGATAAAAAAATTTTCACCTGAATTACAAAAATTAGGTGAACTTTTTTTACTAAGTTTATTATTTATAGGGTTATTCATTTTTTTTAAAGAAATATTTTTCTTTATTATATTAGTTAATTTAAAATGAAAAAATTTCCAAAAAAAAATGTGAGATAATATAGAAGATTATATCCTTAAAGTGTCGTCTAAACATGATTTAAGATCTACAGCCAAAGGATCTTCAGGTTCTCATGGACCTAAAAAACCAGGGGGTCCAAATAATGACTTAAGTATAGATGAACCTAAGAAAAAAAAATATAGAGCTCGTAGACCTGCTGCAGAGATAGCATTCGATCGAGAATTGACAGAATTTTATGCAAAACGAAAAGAAGGTGAGACAACACCCGAATTTGAAGCAAGAGTAAAAAGAAAAGACTATAGAGACCATCATAAAGGAGCTGCTCTGGTTAATAAAGCGAGACGTGATCTCTATAAAAATGATGAAGAATATAGAAAAAAGGTTCTTGAGGCTAATAAAAATAGTAATAAAGATAAGGTAAAAGAACAAATAAGAAAAACTAAATGGAACAAAAATGATATTAAATGAAAAAATACATTAAGGGCGAATTATAATGATGCAGTTTTACCTGACAAAAGTGATCCTCAATATTATACAGAGCTATCTTCATTACTGAAAAAAAACGAAGGTAAAAGATTATCAGCTATAGTGTCTTTTGGAAAAAAAGTTAAAGAAAGGGATTCAACTGTTGTGGAGAAAGCTTTGATTGAATTAAGAAAAGATGATCCTAGTATATTTAATTTAAAAAGACCTAATACAACTATGATTGATAAGGCTTTTCTTTCGAAGGTTGCCCAAAAAGGTGAAAAAAATTAAGATGATGGCTCTGCTGGTTCTGTTTCTGCTTTTTATGCAACACAAAAGAATTAGCAAAAGAAGCTCGCGTTGCTTCTAAAAAAGAAAGAAAAAATATAAAAAGAAAGAAAAATAAAAAAAAAATAAAATACAATATATATATAATAATAATAGAGTTAATTTACTCAAAGAGAGAGTTCTATAGATTGCTTAATGGCGCATTTCTCCAGTTTATTTGGGAGGCTTACGCCCCCTCGGACTACATAAGGCATAGATCTTCCCTAAGTTTTTTGTCTTATCTTAGATATCCCTCATATTTCTTATATGAGGATATAAGGTATGAGGGTTGTATCACCATATCCTTATGGGGATATGGGAGGCTTATTCTAAGCGCAAGCTCGGGATATGAGTTAGTAGTGAAGCACCCCTTTATCCTTGGAAGGATAAAGGGGAAAGGATGAAGACCCGAAGTTTTTATGGGGTCCGCCCTCCTATTTCCCCTCCCCTAAAGCTTTAATGCCTTAGGGGAGGGGAAATAATTAAGAATAAGCCCATCCCCCAGGGGGTCGGGGGTTGCCTCCCCCGGGGGGAGGCAAGCCTGGGGGTCAGCCCCGGGGGAGGCAAGCCCGGTGTGTGCTGGGCTTAATGCATTAGGAGCTGCAGGACTTAAGTCCTGCTTCTGATAGGTCAAAAATTCTACAATGTTTTGGTGATAAGATTAAACTAAATTTAGTTTCCGATTATTCTTCCTCTTGTTATCTCTTGGAGATAAGGAAGAAAGGATATGAGGGTAATCGGAGAAGAAAGAATTTAAGTAAAGTTATTGTTAACAATATGTCCGTATAAATATTTACTTCAAGTTAAAAGTTTAGGTCTTAAATAGAAAATAAAATAAATTAATAGATAGCTTTATCGATGTCTTTTTATTTTTATGTAATAGTTCTTATCCTCAACCTCTGACCCCTTCTTCCCCTCTCTTATTCCTTATCCCCTTGGTTTAGGAATAGGGATTAGCGGAGCTCTGGGGATCAGGAGGGAAAGGATATGATTACCCCAGCTTCTAATTTTTTTTTTAAACCTATACCCTCCGGGGTACAGGACTAGTAACCGACTAGTCGGTTGCTAGGCCTGACCCGGAGGGTATTATGGGTTAGAATAATTAGAAGGGGGGGGTCAGGATAAAAATAAATATGGCCCTCTCGGCCCCTTCTAATTTTTTTTTATGCTAGGGCTGATCTCTGATCTCCCCTAGCAAGCTTGCTAGGGGGAAGAGGGGGGGTGAATATATAATTTAAACGCGAGCCATACAAAGCCTACATAATACCCTAATTTAGAGAGATATATTTCGCAAGATATAGCTTGAATTTATCCGAAACAAAAAAATTTTTTTTTAGGCCTCCGGCCTTGTTCCAGTCGAAAACGCCCGGAAAAAAAAATAAAAAATAATTAGTGATGGACTAAAAAAATTTTTATATAATGAACAAAAATATAAAAAATAACCATCCATACTAAATGTATGTATATAACGGGTGAGTTTGGTGATGGCTCTGATTGAACGCTGTCGAAGTGCTTGACACATGCTAATCGAACGTTTAATTTGATTAGGCTTAAGCCTAATTCTATTAAAAGTGGTGTACAGGTGAGTATAGACACCGGCCGGCCTTAAAGAGGGGGATAAATCCCCTATAAAGATAAAAAGGGTGTAATTGCCGCTTTAAGAGGATGTAGGGAGTGTCGTCGAGATAGGCTGTGGTTAAGGTAACTACTTAACTAGCTTAATATTCTCGTAGTCGAAGCTGAAAGGTTGATCGATCACATGGGGAACGAAAAAACCCCCAGGCAAGCGAGTACAGCAGTGGGGGATCTTGGTCAATTGCCGCAAGGCTGAACTGGCAACTTTGGGGAACGGAGAAAGACTGATTACTTAGCGTAGTAAGTTCTTATTTACTCAAAATCGGCTTGTCGAATAAAGTTCTAACTGCATATTGATAATGACGATATGTATATGGAGCCTTGACTAATTACGTGCCAGCAGTCGCGGTAATACGTAAGAGGCTAGTGTTATTCATAATAAATAGGTTTAAAGGGTACGTAGACGGTAGTAAATGTCCTTGTAAGGACGTTTTGCGACTAGAGTTTTATGTGAGGAGTGTCGTACTTGTGGTGTAGAGATAAAATTTTTTGATACTATAGGGACTGGTAAAGGCGAAGGCAACCTTTTATGTAAAAACTGACGTTCAGGGACGAAGGCACAGAGAACTAACAGGATTAGATACCCCAGTAGTCTTTGCAGACAATGATGAATGCCATAGATTGAGTTATTACTTAGTTTATAAATGAAAATGTAAGCATTTCACCTCAAGAGTAATGTGGCAACGCAGGAACTGAAATCACTAGACCGTTTCTGACCCCAGCAGTGAAGTATGTTATTTAATTCGGTAGCCCACGAAAAACCTTACCACAATTTGAATGTTATAAATGTTATGTATTGTAAGTTACAATACAAGCATTATAATACAAGCGTTGCACGGCTGTTTTCAGTTAATGCTATGAAACTGCGGTTCCGACCGTGTAATTAACGAATACCCCGGCTTTATTTACAAATTAATAAAATAGAGCATTTTCTGCCCCATAACAATGGTATGAGCAAAAGGGAATAAGACAAGTCATCATGGCCTTAATATTGTGGGCTATAGACGTGCCACATATTCTTACACAAAGAGAAGCAAAAATGCGAATTTAAGCTAATCTCAAAAAATAAGATAGACTTCGGAAATGGATTGTAGCCTGAAACTCGGCTGCATGAATAAGAAATTGCTAGTAATCGTGAATCACCATGTCACGGTGAATATAACTTCGGATTGGTACTAACCACTCGTCGCATGCTGAAAGGAATCGGTACAATAAGTTTGCTCTCTTGTTCTAATTAACTAAACGATAGGGTTTAGACATTTTAATGGGTTTCTTCCTATGTATGGTTCTGATTAGTGTTAAGTCGAAATACGGTTTACAAGGACCAAATTAGTTATTATGTTCTTTCGGTCCCCTAAGGCATTAAAGCTTTAATGCCTTAGGGGACCGAATATAATAATTAAAATCCTACTTTTTATAGTGTATGCAATATATGATTAAAAATATACTTTAATTTCTGAACTTAAATCATAAATTAGATAAGTAGAATACCAAATAAAGGTATTAGGTATATCCCTACCTGGTTACACTAGTGAAAACGGTTAAACATTCTCCATCTGTTTATAGACCGTCGGTTAATTATATAATCGCTACAGACTGGTCCACTAGTGGGTAGCTGAAATGCTGCTTAATGTTCAGTCGTAAGACCCTAATTAAATAAATAAAAATTACACAAGGCTTTTGTTAAATCGTCCTGCTTTGTAGGATAGGTTAAATTAATTTTAACTTATTTCCTTTATATCTTTTATCCTTCCCCCGACCCTCCGGGTATGCAAGCTTTAATGCCTTAGGGGGTGGTATGTGGATAAAGGAATCGAAATGACAGGGAGTACCTGGGCACTATACAGATGGTATTATAGTTATAGTGTGGGGTTTTAGCGTGTAGTGGAAGTTGCACGGGAATCATAATTTTTAACAAAAAAAAAGGAAAGTTCCTTTATTGGTAAGAAGGGCTGAGCTGTAAACTCAGTAGCTAGCTGCTTTTAAGAGTTCGAATCTCTTGTTTCCTATATAAGTCCCTATAGCTCAAAGGTAGAGCCTGGTACTGTTAATATCATGATAGATGTTCGATTCATCTTGGGGACGTTATATTTTTTTTTTCTGCTCCGGCTCCTAATGCATTAAGCCCAGTACTAATTTTTTGAATTATTATAAAAAATAAGCCTTATCCCTCTGGGATCAGGACGAAGGGCTAATTTTTTGAATTAATATAAAAAAAATAAGCCTCCAGGGGTATGCAAGCTTGCATGCAAGCACCCTTTGGGTCCCCCTCCGGGGCGCTTCGGCTGACCCCGGGGCGCTTTGGCTGACCCAGGGCGAAGCCATACCCTTTGGGGGTCGTAAAAAAAAAATAAAAAAAAATATTATACTGCGCATTGGTCCGTCCTTGGACTAAGAAGGGATATTAGCCTAACGGTAAGGCATGTGACTTTTAATCATCAATATATAAGTTCGAATCTTGTATATCCTATAAAGAAAAGAGGCGGTTTTGGTGAAGAGGTTTTTACCGGTCCCCTAAGGCATTATGCGCTAATAAAAAAAAATTCATTAATGCCTTAGCATAATGCGTTAGGGGACCTATAAATAAGCGGCCATAAGTTAATGGTAGACTAATCGACTTCCAATCGAAGTGTGTCGATTCGAATTCGACTGGCCGTATAGAATTAAAAGGATTAGTAGCTTAATTGGTCAAGTGTTTCCTTGTCGAGGAAGAGTATATCGGTTCGAGGCCGGTCTAGTCCGTGAGTATATAGAAGGAAAAGTTTCCATAGGTAGGGTAAGATATTTGCTAAATATTGTGTTGTTTCATGTGGGTGTTCGAATCACCTCTTTTCCGCTCCAATTTAGGCCAATATACTTTCTGCTCATCCCTATCCCTTATCCCTACTGGGGGGTCAGGGGGGAGGCTAGGCAATGTGAGAGAAGCCCCTCTCTCATACCCCCTAATGCATTATGGCTAGAATGCATTAGGGGGTTCGGGGTCAGAAGTAGACCCTTAAAAAAGTAGGGAGAGAGGGGCTGGGGGGTGTAATCGAATAAAAAGGCCGAAATAGTGGTATGAGGGGGGGTAAGAGTTCTGAAAGAGTATAGTTTAAGGGTAAAATAGGGAGCTTCAACCTCCAAATTCTCAGTTCAAATCTGAGTACTCTTGTAGAATTTTCTCCCAAATCCTTAGGGAGAAGCAAGCGTCCCTCCCTTTATTATTAGAAGGGGCTTTCAGGGGGAAAGGAAGAAAGGGTAGGGAGCTTGTGCCCTCGGAGATTAAAGGGTGTAATCTTTACGGATTAGGGCCGGGTTGGTAAGGCGTCCCATTTGGGTTGGGAAGTAGTTATGTTCGAATCATAATAATCCGAAATAATTTGTTGTTATAATATACCTGGTTTTAGGGATTAAGTTCATATTTTTAGTCCTTTTTTTCGGCCTTTATCTTCCCGACCCCAGCCTCTCTTTTTGTACTTTTTTTATAAAAAAGTCGAGAGAGGCTGGGGTCGGGGGAGAAACCTTCTACCTGTGAGGGAGGCACGCCTCTTTTATTCCTTCCCTTATCTTTCATAGCCCTCTAAGGTAAGCGGATAAGGGTTGCTGCTCATCCTTAGGTCCGGTTGTTTGCGCTTGCCCAAGCGCTAATTTTTTTAACCTTTCTAATCCCGTCCCTCAAAGGGTGCTTGTATGCAAGCCTGCGGCTCTTCTAATTTTTTTCCCTTTCGCTGAAGGGTATGGGCGCAAGCTCCCGACTAGTCGGTTGCAGCTCCTAATTTTTTGAATTATTATAATAATTCAAAAATTAGGAGCAGGGATAAGAGGGGGGGTTGAAAATTTAAATTAAAGAGAATTGATCGAGTGGTTTAAGATGGTAAGCTTGAGTCTTATTTGGTCAGAAATGATCACATCCGTTCGAATCGGATATTCTCTGGAAACACTAGAAAATTAGGTCCCTTTCCCTTTTAATCCTTCTTTCCATACCCAAAGGGGTCGGGGCTTACCTCCCCCAGCCCTCTCTCGACTTTTTTATAAAAAAAGTATAAAAAGAGAGAGGGGCTAGGGTTGGGGAAGAAGGATAAATTACATTTAAGAGCCGAGCTTGCTAATTTTTTTTTATTATTATAAATAATAAAAAAAATAATAGAGCAAGCTTGCGCTTTTTTTTTAACTATACCATTATATAAATAGTCATGAAGAGCTTCTAGCTTGCGCCCCTCCCCTAGCGCATGCATCCCGGCCCTGTCCCCCGGGGGCCGCTTGCGCTTTGAGGATGCTTCCCTTTCTGGAAAGGGAAGCATCCATACCCCTTTTAGCCTTTTTATCAAAATCTACGATTTTGATATTTTATTATATTGAATTAGACTATACTTACTTAGTGTTTAAATTAGAAGTTGGATAAGGATTAGTAGCTTAATTGGTCAAGTGTTTCCTTGTCGAGGAAGAGTATATCGGTTCGAGGCCAGTCTAGTTCGTGAGTATATAGAAGGAAAAGTTTCCATAGGTAGGGTAAGATATTTGCTAAATATTGTGTTGTTTCATGTGGGTGTTCGAATCACCTCTTTTCCGCTCCAATTTAGGCCAATATACTTTCTGCTCATCCCTATCCCTTATCCCTACTGGGGGGTCAGGGGGGGAGGTTAGGCAAGCCCGGCTTCTAATTTTTTTTTATTATAAATAAAATAATAAAAAAAAATAACCCAAAGGGGTCGGGATAGCCAAAGCTCATAATTTCGCCAGTTCACCTCTTTCCCCCTTTCGACCTTTTTTTTATAAAAAAAAGCACAGGACTAGCCCTAGGGCTAGGCCGAACCTTTTGACCCTAAGGACGGACTAGGGAACCGCGAGACTAATAAAAATCGAAGATTTTTATACGGCTAGGGCTGATCTCCCTAACCAACCCTTCGGGTATGCAAGCTTGCATACCCAGCCCTTCTCTCGACTTTTTTTTTATAAAAAAAGTATAAAAAGAGAGAGGGGGGGGGGGAGGGGGGTAATATGGGGGGGTGGGAGGGGAGAGAGGACTAAAAAAAAAATCGGCGATGTATAAAAAGGCGTAAGGGCCTCTTCTAATTTTTTTTTTTATAATCGAAGGGGGATGCATACGCCCTTAATCCCTTGGGGGGATATGGGAGGTGTAAGCTCTAAGAAAAATAACTGTAAGAGTCGTAAGTTAGAATAATTATTATATACTTTTATAAGAGTATATAGATGGATAAGTTAATTACGGGGGGCATAGCCGGCTCCCCTACGATGTATCTTGGTACTTTATATCTTTAATCTCTTCTTACCTTTTTACCAAGTTTTCATATAACCTTAGGGTTATAAGGAAACCAGGGTAGGGATGATAGATTACGTAATGTGAAAGTAACAAAGTAAATAATATTGGAACATTTAGGGAGTTTCAACCTCCAAATTCTCAGTTCAAGTCTGAGTATTTTAGCTTAATTTACCTTTACGAAGGTTAAAATTTAAAATATTTATAAATATGAATAATTTATTTCTTATATATGAAACATATACAAATGGTTATAGAACAGAGATATTAGATATCATTTCATTATTGGCTATTTTATGTGGTATATTAGTTATTACAAGTAAAAATCCTATTGTCTCGGTTTTATTTTTAATAGGTTTATTTGCAAGTATATCTTGTTATTTAATAATGTTAGGTTTAAGTTTTATAGGTTTATCTTATTTAATAGTATATATAGGAGCAGTTTTAAAATATGTATGAAAAAATGTGGCTGCATTGGTTCAATTCCAATTCTACAAGGGACTTTTTATTCTAATTAAATTTTTCTATTTGGGGCTAATTTTTTTTTTATTATTTATAATAAAAAAAAAATACAGCACGGCTTCGCCCCCATACCCCGAACCCACAAGCTTGCGGGTACGGGGTCAGGGGGATCAGCGGAGCGCCCCCGAAGGGGGTCGGATAATTATATATAATGTTGTTTCTTCGACATATTCAGGTAAATCTAAGATTTACACTTCAAGAGTAGGCAATAAATTTTATTCTACTCTGTCTAGTTCTGATAAAAAGGATGAAGAGTTTTATAAATGATTCGTAGGATTTGCAGATGGTGAATCAAATTTCACTATAGTGTTTCAAAAAGATACAAATGGTAATATAACAGGAGCTAGTTTTAGATTTATTATTGAATTGCATATTGACGATATAGATACTTTAAAATATATAAAAAGCAAATTAAATTTAGGTAATGAAATAGCAGTTTATGGTAATAGTTGTAAATTTACAGTTATACATAGAAGAGATATTAGTAAATTAATCTCTGTATTCGATAAATATAACTTAAACACAACTAAATACCTTGACTATTTAGATTTAAAAAAAGCTTTTAACTTATATTACGATAATAATAGAGGCGTGCCTCTAAACAAAAGAACTCTAATAGATCAATTGTTAAAATTCAAAAATGGAATGAATAAAAATCGATTCGAATTTAATTTCCCTCCCTTCGGCCTAGCCGAGGGGCCAGTCCTTATCCCCAAAGGGGATCGCGAAAGGGAGGATTATAAAATAGTAGTTTCTGATTATTGATTATTAGGTCTTATAGAAGCTGAAGGTTCATTCTATTTAGATAGAAGTAAACTTCAACCTGTTTTTATGATAGCACTTACTAAAATTCAACTTCCAGTCATAAAAAAAATAAAGGATTATTTAATAAATAATTTAGGGTTTGATAAATATTCTAAGTTTAAACTGGAAAATTCATCTGCTATCGCTATTGTTGAGAATAAAGAGCGAAACAATGCTAAATGTTTAATAAGACTTACAATTTCAAATATAAATATCTTAACTAATTATTTCATACCTTATTTAGAAAATAAGAGATTTATTACTAAAAAAGGTAAGGATTTTCAGGATTTTAAAATTATATGTAGAGCGATATATAATGGAGCCTACAGAACTGAAGAAATTAAATCATTGATATTAAAATTATCATATACTATGAATAATTTTAGATTATCTAGTAACTCAGATACGAACAAGGTTTCTAATTTATCTAAAGAGGAGCTAGATAAGATATTAAATGCTAAATCTACTATTATACATTTAGAGGATGGTCGTCAGTTAGATAATATAACTAAAAAAGAGATAAATAGACGTTGAACTAATTGTGTATATGAAATAATCCAAAGTTCAGGTGAAATAATCTTAGCTTCTACTTTAAATGAAGCGGCTGAAAATTTAAAGGTTGATTTTAGAACAGTAAAGAGAAACTTAGATTCTCTTTCTGAGCAAAGTGGCATCCGTGATAATTTCGTAGAAGTTAAAGGGAACCTAGTGAGAAGAGTATCAGTGTTTTATCCTTAATAACATTAAATCTTTATTAGTTTAAGTTTATAAACTATCTTTTCAAGACATATGTCTAAAAATAGAAAAATAGAAGAATAAAAGCATAGTTTAGAATGGAGGTTACAACCGTACTATTCTATACTTGTAGAAAAATTAGGTGAAAACGGTTAACGATATCCTGATCAAAGACCGTCGGCAGTTGTAAATGTCGCTACAGACTGGTTCACCGGGGCTGGGTTGGAAAACCTGTCTAAATGTACAGTCGAATTCTATAATGAATGTATAATCATCATAAGGAGGAAGGACATTCCTATATTCTAATTTTTTTATTATTATAAATAATAATAAAAAAAAAAAATTAGAATAAAGTAGGATAACCATTTACATATTTGGTAAGAACTCCTGGATATATTTAGCATTGACAAATTGCTAATTTTATCTTAGTTAATTAGAATTGTTCTATATTATTCTTGTTCATATTAATGTTAATTAATATTAGAATAAGTGAATTACAAAGTAATACTAGCAATAGTATACCCTTAGCTATTGCTATAGGAATATCTTTTAATTATCCTTTATTCCAATTATTACCTTATAACATTGCGATGTTAAATAATTATTTTAACTTAAATAACATTTTATCTAATGTTTCGTATCCTTCAGGTTTAAATCAAGATAATAAAGCATACTTAAATACTTATGATAACGATATCTTTTTTGTGACAAGTAAAATGTGAGATGGTAATTTAATAGAGAATAGTCATATTACTAGTATAGGTAATGTGATGTATACAAACTTTAATATGTGACTAATAATAGCTAGTTTTATTCTATTATTAGCCATGGTTGGTGCTATAGTAATTACAATTAAATCTGACAAAGGATCTCGGTCCTAACCAAAGCCTAGGTTACTCTAGGTTAAAAGTTTAATTTACCTTCGACCCAAGTCCAGGTTACCACCCTGCAAGCTTCTTTTCTTGCATACCCTCTCTCTTTTTATACTTTTTTTTTTATAAAAAAAAGTCGAGAGAGGGGTGGGGGATGGAGAACCGACTAGCCGGGCTAGGCCGAACCTTTCGACCCTAAGGACGGACCAGGAACCGCGAGACTAATAAAAATCGAAGATTTTTATACGGCTAGGGCTGATATCTGATCTCCCCTAGGGATCAGGGGAGATCAGAGATTTGAGGGGGGGTGGCTGAAACTTGGCCATTGGTCTAGCCGGCGGGGTATCCCCTCCCCCTAATGCATTAGGGGGGACGGGATTAGAAAAGGAGCTTGTATCCTTTTTGTATGCACCCCTCCCCTTGAACCCAGGGGGGGATCAGGGGGAGGGGTCAGGAGGGGCAAGCTCCTATGCTGGTATGAATAAAGGTCGTATATCTTTAATAATTATTACTATTGAACTAACTAATTAACTATTAGTTATATATTAGTCTTCTATAACAACATTATTTTCATATGTACACTAATTATAATGTGTGACTTATTATAGCTAGTTTATATTATTATTAGCAATGGTAGGTGCTATAGTAATAACAATAAAACAAAAAATTAAGGATAGTTTTTTGTTTTATTTTTTTTTGTTTTTTTTTTAGAAAATTATGTCATAAAAGTCTTTGACACATAATTTTGAACAAATCTAAATCCAAATCCAAATTAGTATATCGTTGTAACTTTAATATTATTAAAGTTATATAAGGAGGTAATTGAAACTAGTAAAGAACTAGCTTGGTTTGAATCCAAGGCCTCTTAATGAAAATGAATATGAATATAATAATAATAATAATAATAAAGAAAATAAATATAATAAGCGTCCTAAAATATATAGGTTTTTACTCAATAAAGCTGCACCTTCTTAATCGCCTTATCTTGACTAATTTAAATATAAATACAAATCTATTTCTAAAACTCTTTTTGTTTATTTTAAGCATATATTTGATCAAGATGTCTTATAAATATATGAGTTATTTGAGTAATTTAATAAAAGAAGAGATAGATTTTAAAATATTAAATGATAAAAATAGATATGCACTTAAAGCAATGCCCTTAGCATCAGAAATTTTACCCGGTTTTGTTTGTGCAATAGCATTAACAGAATTAAATACTGTTTTAGAAACAGTACAACACACGCTAGCAAATATAGATAATATTGGTGGGCAGGATCATTTAGAAAGTGTACAAAATTGTTGAAATACTTTAAATGAACTTGTAAAAGATCAGTGTTCTCAAGCGAATGCTAACATATCTCATTATAGTAATAGAAGATCTTATTATACACCTGAATATCATATAAGGTATTACGAAACATTTAATTATTACGAATCAGAATCATTTAAAAGTGTAGATGGAGTATTACGCCAATTAAAGCTTAGAATGTTAGAATTGCAAGAATGTGGATGTGTAACGGAAGATTCATATCATTATGTGGGGGAAGGAGAAGAGTTAGAGTTAAAGAAAAGACCATCGGATTTTCAAGACGCGTTCAAAACAGCATTTAGAAGATGGAGAGTAACTTATAAAGGAAGGATACCTTTAAATGAAGTTTTATAAGGAGTAGTAGGTAGTTGTTGTAGTTGTTAAAAAAAATATGTCAATCATGATTATGACTTAATTTGTAAAAAAAAAATAAACAAAAAGAATTAAAAATAAACGGACCCTTAGGTTGAAAGGAACCTTAAAAGAAATTGGCTCAATGGTAGAGCAACCGTTTTACACACGGAAGGTTGGGTGTTCGAATCACCTATTTCTTAGATATTAAAAAAAGGGGGGGGGGCTTATGTGTATCTCGTTAATGCCTTAGCCCAGGGTTAGGCTGATCTTTTTTACTCTTATATTTTCATGCGCTTTATTTTGGACAAGCATAAGATATCCTACTTAAACCCCTAATGCATTAAAGCTTTAATGCATTAGGGGTTTGGATATTAGAGAAAGGGGGGGCTTTAATGCCTTAGGGGTTTTGCATTGCTGCTAGGGGAAAGGCAATAACAAAATTTCTTTTTTACTTTGTTTTTAATAGCGTAAGCGGCAAGGAAGGGGGGGGGGGGTTTTAATTTTTTAACTTATCCTTTCTAAAGGACTAGTGTAACCGACTAGTCGGTTGCAGCTCCTAATTTTTTTTTAGAAGCCCTTACTAACCCTCTCTCCCTAATACCCAGGGTGGGGTTATTTTTTTTTTATTTTTTCAAAAAAATTAGCCCGTAATCTCTTATCTCGAGTTTGCTGACCCCGGTTATTATTATAAATAATAATAACCGGGGAGGGGGGGAGGAAGGGGGGGGGGGGGGAGCTCGAGCTATGCACGTTATGCTTCTAATTTTATATTATAAATAATAAAAAAAAAATGGCTAGGACACCCCCTTAAATTAGAGATTAGAACATGTCATAAAAACGAAATTACAAATGAATCTTCATTTAAATACAAAGACGGTAGTCGAGTGCTTAAAAACTTCAGAGTGATTTTCCAGATGCTTTAAAGCCAGTTTTATCCTAATGGAATAGAGACTATTCTGTAGGACACCTCCTCTTTAACCACCCTATTATTACAGTTGAAGATGATTAAAGGGAGTTTTAAGACAAGCAATAAAGATATTTATGTCTTTAATAATGATAATAATTATACTGTAGTTTATTATAGCAAATAGAATATTTTACTTCTATATTGGACCTTGATTTATTATCGGGCCCTAAGGCATTAAAGCTTTAATGCCTTAGGGGACCGATAATAAATTTATAAGAATATTATATTTTAGTAATACTTGAGAGGTAGCTTTATTTTATAAAGTGAGGCGATAGTGTTTTTATTGTAGATTACGATAAAAGGGTAATCAGTATTACTGAGGAGTAAACAAGATTTTAAAAATCTCCTCCATACTACTCCTTAATTCCCTCCCCGCAATTAAAGCTTGCGGGGAGGGAATTAAGGAGTAAATATGAAATTAAAAATCTTCATACTTCTTTTTCTTCTCATCCTTGATATCTTCCTCCCCTTCGACCTAGACCCAAGGATCTTAGTTCCCTTTCGCGATCCCCGGCTTCGCCCAAAGGGTATGCAAGCTTGCATACCCTTTGGGAGAACCGACTAGCAGGGGCTAGGCCGAACCTTTCGACCCTAAGGACGGACTAGGGAACCGCGAGACTAATAAAAATCGAAGATTTTTATACGGCTAGGGTTGATCTCTGATCTCTGATCTCCCCCATCTTGACCCTTTTTTTTTACCTAAAGCAACCCCAGGGTACAGGACTAGGACAGGCTAGTCCGGTACTTTTTTTTTTTTTACTAAAGCAACCCTTTAGAGAGAGGGGGGGGGGGGGCTGGTACAGGACTAGGACAGGCTAGTCCGTACTTTTTTTTTTATAAAAAAAGTGTCGAGGCCGTCTCCCTAAGGCATTAAAGCTTTAATGCCTTAGGGGCGAAGCGGGGGGGTAAAAAAAAAGTATGGAAAGAAGGGGTGGGGGAAATAATTAAGCCTTGAAGTATTATTTTCCTGTAAAGTAACAATTAGATATTTAGGTATGTTTTTAATTTCATTTATCTTAATAAAAATGAGTCAGTTAGTAAGAAGTAATTTTCAAAACCATCCTTTCCATTTAGTATCTCCTTCGCCTTGACCTTTCTATACAAGTTTAAGTCTATTTAGTTTAACTCTAAGTGGAGCATTATCTATGCATAGCTTTAGTAATTCATATAATGTATTATTTTTAGCTTTATTAATGGTAGTATTTTCTATGTCATTCTGATTCCGTGACATAATTAGTGAGGGTAAAATTAAATTAATAGAATATGGATTGAATTTTTTTTCACGGGGCGCAAGCTCCCCCAGGTCAGCGTACTTAAAAATAGCTAAAGCTGTTCCTATAGAAG